>QBTX01001813.1:0-32179 GCA_003063285.2 Arachis monticola
CAGCCTTCAGTTGACTAATCCTCTCGAACTCGGACTGAGCCTTCTCAAGTCGGAAGCTAGTCGCACCAATGGGGGACTTCTTCAACTCCCGGGCAATAGCGAAGACTAGCCATCCGGAAACAGCTCCGCGCCATATACTAAAAATGATGCTCCATAGACACATCATAAGTAGAAATTAAAGGTCTAGGAGAATATGCTGTTCAATCCACCCAAGAGCATCAAAGTCCTTATCGTTGAAACCGGCAAGCTCTTGAGAGGTTTCTGCTTCTTGGAGGAGGACCCGAAGACGGAGGAGGAGAAGAAGTAGCAGGCCCAGAGGGCGGAGGATCCTGACTTATAGCTCGGAACTGGGAAGTCGGAATAGTCTTCGAACGAGTCTGAACACCCACAATAGTCTTCTGCGGAGAAGATCGGACAGAAGCCTCCCCGGCTTCGATATTCCGAGCAGCCACAGATTTCTTTGTCCGACGAAGAAACTTCATGGAATCCGACTGAGAGGACATCTCTTGCAAAAAAAGAAAAAGGATTACCACAACAAGAAATTCCACCCAAAAAAACAAGCAAAACCAAATACTAAAAAAGATGAATCTCGGAAAGAGGTCGGGAACTACCTAACTCGGAACGGAGAACGCTTGGATCTCCCAACATTTCCTTCGTGTCCAAGTGAGGTGACCGACCCCATAAACTGCTCACCACACCCACAAAAGCCTGCTCCACCCCATCTAGACTCTCAAAGGTATACTTAACAGACACTCCATTCTCCTGCCAACAAAGAGGAAAAGCAGGCTCCCCACTCTCATCTAAGAAAGAAAGGTCGGACATCTCCAGTATCCCGGACCTTGAAATAAAAAGTCTTAAAAATCGTGAAAGGACTCATCATACAAGGTACAAAACTTTCTTCCCTGGTTAGCCCTAAAAAGAGACCCAAGACACCTTCCCTCCACCTACCCTGGCTTCGTACAAACACAAACAAGTAGGAAAAAAAAGGAACCAATAAAAAAAAAAAAAAAAAAAAACTGACACAAAAAGTTGAAACAGCTTTAAAAATGCCCAAGGATTTGGATGGAGCTGCGTAAGGGCAAGGTTACAAGACCATAACACACCTCGGACTCCAGTCGGTAAAAGGAAGTCGGACACTCAGCTGAGAGAAAAAACAATTCATAAGGTAAAAGAAGAGCTTCTCAGAAACTATTAAAGGCGGAAGCCAAAACTCTCTCCTCGGAAGTCCGGGGACTACTTAGTCCATAATCCCTTTCTCAGGACTCTCTAATCTCACATATGCCTACATTGCCGTGACGAAACCTAGCTTAAATTCTCAGAATCTACCACAGACAGGACTCTTAGAGGAACAGTATCTACCCAACCAAGACCACTTGGAATCGTGGTCGACATCGCTTGAAGAACCTTTCGAGACATAAAAATCTTGCCTACAAAGAAGAATTACAACAGCAAGCAAAATCACATAAAAAGCAGACAGCGAGAACCCATTCAGCAAAGCAAGAAACAAAAGATCTTTTAGAAGAAAATACAGCAACCCGGAGCAAAATACAAGAGAACAAAAAAGAGTCCCCCCCACATTGTACAAACCAACTGGCGGGCGCCCTCTTTTCGGGCAACCCAGGCATTAGGGAAAAAAGAAACAAACAAATTTTTTTTATTATAAAAAAGAAACAGAAGCATATGTGCACAAAAAAGAGAGAATGGAAGCAAAACTGGAAGAAAGAAAACAGAGGACGACGAGCTCCAAAGCAAAGAGAACGGAACGGCGACGCAGAGGAAACCCCGGAAAGACACGCGGAAGGATTCGGGGAAGAAGAACAAAAGAAAAAGGAAGCCGGTGCTCAAAAAAAAAGGAGATGGCGAAAACTCGGAAAACAAGAAGGGAACAGAATAAAACGAAGAAAGGACGAAAGGCAAATAAAAATGCCTTCAACCAAACGCGCCGAACGGAAATCCGGGAGAGAGAACGGTTTAAAAATGCATATAAAATGCAGGACCGGCCATTTTTGAATTTTGAAAAACTACTATGCCCGAGCTCGACCTCCCCAAAAAGACGACTCGGGCAGGGGGCACTGTTCATCCCCTGACCGGGCTCCTCCAACTCGGCAACATCCATGAAAGGTCCGACCTCGTCCCAAAGGCCCACGCCTGAGGTCGGACCTCGGACATAGAGCAAAGGAAGGCCCATCAAAAAGGAACACAGCCAGCCCAAAACCTAAGAGGCCGAAAAGCCTAGGAAGGGCGGTTTCCACAAAGATAGAGATAAAACCTCCCAAAAGATAAAGATTAAGATAAGAATATCTTATCCAGGGGAGATCACCAACTCACTATAAATACACTGGAGCACCCAAAGGTATGGCACACAATTCCACATTCTACACATATCTGCTTGAACCAGGCTAACTTAAGCATCGGCAATGTCATTGCAAGTACAACCACCAACCACTCCATATATCAAGCTCGGGTCCCTGGACCCCCACCTCGGGCCTCTCCAAGACAACCGAGCTACTACTTTCAGGTAAACCCTCGGAACAGTAAACTATGTCTTAAAGTTAATGAATTTAAATCCCATTTCATATCCTTCACCTCTCTTTAAATGAAAAATGTTTTTAATTCAAAAAGAACAAGAAGTACATTGAATTCAAATTTATCCTTGAATTTAGATTTTATATTGATGTAGGTGACAATACTTTTGTTTCTGATGAATGCCCTTTAACAGTGCATATTTTATCTTGATGTTTAAATGATTCTCTTGAAAGAATGATGACAAAGAGAAAATTTATTGATGTTCTGAAAAATCATGAAATTGATTCTTGAAGCAAGAAAAAAGCAGTGGAAAACAAAAGCTTGCAAAAAAAAAAAAATGGCGGAAAAAAATAAATAAGGAAAAGAAAGAAAGAAAAAATAAGCAAAAAGCCATAGCCCTTAAAAACCAAAAGGCAAAGAATGAAAAAGAAATAAAATAAAATGGATCCAAGGCTTTGAGATAGGAGGGCCCAAGGAAAATAAAAATCCAGGGGGGGGGGGCTTAAAAAAAGGCCGGGCGCTCTTAAAAATCAAGCTGTCCCCTAACCATGTGTTTGTGTCATGAAGGTCCAAGTGTAAAGCTTGAGACTGGGTGGTTAAAGTCTTGATCCAAAGCAAAAAAGTGTGCTTAGAGCTTCTGGATACCACTAACGGGGACTCCTAGCACGAAGCTGAGTCACAATCTGAAAAGAAATTTCACCCAGTCATGTGTCTGTAGCATTTACGTATCCGGTGTTAATACTGGAAAACAAAGTGCTTGGGCCACGGCCAAGACTTATAAGTAGCTGTGTTCAAGAATCAACATGCTTAACTATGAAAGTCAATAACACTTATCCAAATTCTAAGTTCCTAGAGAAGCCAATTCCATTCTAACTTTCAAAGGAAAAAGTGAGGATGCCAAAAACTATTCAGAAGACAAAAAGCTACAAAAGTCTCACTCATCTAATGATAATTAATATTCCATTTGATATTTATGAAATTTTAGTATATTCTCTCTTTTTATCCTATCTGATTTTCAGTTGCTTGGGAAAAAGCAACAATTTAAGTTTGGTGTTGTCATGGAGCGGATATTTTATACGCTTTTTGAATTTTTTTAGGTAGTTTTTAGTAGTTAGTTTTTAGTTATTTCTATTAGTTTTTAGGAAAATTCATATTTCTGGACTTTACTATGAGTTGTGTTTTTTTTTTTTTTTTTTTTTCTGAAATTGGGAGGGAAAAAGCTAAAAAGGTCTGACAAAAAGGACTGCTGATGCTGTTGGAATTCTGACCTCCCTGCACTCAAAGTGGATTTTCTGGAGCTACAGAACTCCAAATGGCGGCTTCAATTGCGTTGGAAGTAGACATCAGAGCTTTCCAGAAATATATAATAGTCTATACTTTATTGATAATGATCGATGAAACTGGCGTTAACGCCAGCTTCTGCGAATTCTGGGTCCAGCGCCAGAAAAAGATCCTGGAGTTGAACGCCCAAACTGAATAACTGCGTTCAACTCCACAAAATGGCCTCTCATGAGTGAATTGCTTAAGTCTCAGCCCAACATACACCCAAGTGGGCCCGCAGAAGTGGATCTCTGCATCATCCATCATAGTCTACTCATTTTGTAAACCCTAGTAGCTAGTTTAGTATATTAAGACTTTTTTACTAGTGTATTAGTCATCCTTTTGTATCACTTTTAGATCTAAGGAAACATCTGGGGCACATAGTCCTGATTCTAGACCAGGGGCTGGCCATTCGGCCATGCCTGACCACTTTCACTTATGTATTTCAACGATGGAGTTTCTGCACACCATGATTAAAGGTGTGGAAGCTCTGCTGTACCTCAAGTTCAATACAATTACTATTACTTTTATTCAATTCTCTTTTATTTTATTCCAAGATATACGTTTCACTTCAAACTTGATGAAGTGATGCATCTCGTGGCACATCATCACCTTCTCAAACCAGTAACGGGTGCACTGACACCACCTTCCGTTCATATCCTATTGAGCCGGGATATCTCTTGATTCTTCCCAAATCAGAATTCTGGTGGTATAGCTAGATAATGGCAGCATTCTATGAGAATCGGAAAGTCTAAACCTTGTCTGTGGCCTATTCCGAGTAGGATTCAACGGATTGAATGACTGTGACGAAGCTCAAAACTCCTGAAGGCTGGGCTGATGACCAAACGCCAAAGAATCAATGGAATCTACTCCAACCTGATTGAGAACTGACAGCCATGATTTAGCCGTGCTTCGTGACAGAGCATTTGAGGTCATTTCCAACTGAAGGATTGGGAATTAGCCCATTGTCAAGGGTTCGATGCCTCAGACGAATTACGCCGTGCGAGTGACAGCGCATTAGGGACCTTTTCCCGAGAGCATTAAAAGTAGCCATTGATGATGGTGATGCCCTCAATCACAGCTTGCCATGAAATGAATCACTCATTGTTAAAATAATTTTAAATAAAGAAAAGTAAAGATTCGAAAAGGGATTCTAGCATCCCCACACGCCTATCTGAAATTTCCGACTATTGATTTACATAAGTATTTCTATCCCCACTTTTTATTTTATTTATTTTAATTTTTTTATCTTATCTAATCTAATTACATTTGACCCTATGAATCCACTTAACTGAGATTTACGAAGTGACCATAGCTTGCTTCATACCAACAATCTCTGTGGGATCGACCCTTACTCACTGGTGGTAGTAAGGTATTACTTGATGACCCAGTACACCTGCTGATTAAGTTGAACGAAGTTGTGAGCTTCTCTAAAAGTGCCTGGAACTCTTTTATCACAATCTCGACTCCACCACAACTCTTCATCTCTATATGGTGACATGCCTATAAGGAGTAATTGAGATTGGTTCCCGCCCCGGGCAACCAATTCAAATAGCAAACTTTCAAACCTCTCGTTTAGGTGGAAACTCATCAACATCAGGCGGTGGAAACACCTTCGGAAACTCACACACAACGGGAATCTGTTTCAAACTTTGATCATCACCCGAAACGCCGGCGGTTAACAACATGATACCCTGACATTCGTTTCCGGAACAGTTTCACCATCAATCGAAATTTCAATAAAATTATTCACCACGACTGGCCCTTCAGTATCTTCCAGCATAAAGTACACCGACCTTGTAGAACAATCAAGCAGGAAACATGTTTCATTGAAACATAGCTCCAATCCCAACATAAGATCAAGACCGATCATCAGGCAAGCAACCTAAATTATGATAAAAATCACGCTGCTGTGTTCAACCTAAAGGAAACTTCCTGGCATCCTAGCCTAGTTACCTTGGCTTCATGGGTAGCATTCTACACTCTTAGATCATAACGTAAAGTTACATCTTCAACCCAAACTCATGGGCTTTCTCAAAATGCAATGAATAATTGTGATTGCTTCCGAATCAAATAAAGCATTTTAAGTTTGACCAGCCATTTAACATTTACCTCGGATAAGTGCCTCAGACCCCTCAGCACCTATAGCTGAGGTGGTGAACACCCGACCAGTCTGCTATGCTTTCCCAGCACCTTGTTTCTGCTTCTCAGGACAACTTGCGGCTTTATGCACCGCCTTTCCACAATTGTAGCACAAACCCCATCCGGCCTTGCAATGTGCTCCCGGATGGATTGCACGTATCGATGCATGCCACCGTAGTAGTCAAAGCTTGATCATTCTGGATGGCTGCTTACCATACTTTTATCTTTGGTAGTTTGTTGGTTGTTGGGCCCTCTTGAAAAAGCTTCCCCCATCCTTGAAAGAACGCGGACCTCTAGGTGCAAAGCTCTTCCCTCAGTTCTGTAGGAATGATCGTCTTGTGACTCCCTTTTCTCAGACAGTTGTCCCCTCTTTCACACACTCTTCACGCAACCCTGCACAGCTGTTTACTGACTCGGGACAAGTCCTAATCTCCATTGGTCCCATGAACTGAAAATATCACTCCGGAGTCCTGCCTTCATTTACTTAACAACTTCCATTTCGCTCATATTCCACCGAGTCCCCTTGGCAACATGACGAGAAGAACCTAACAGCTCCTCAACTTGCCAGTATAGCTCTGATTAGTGGACATGGTACCCTACTGTCAGCCTATACCAATTCAAGTTCCTTAAGCCGTCCTAGCAGAAGTCGAGAAGTACTTCTTCTATCAGAACTGCCTCTTGGAAGACATTCCAGGTGATTAGTCATCACCCTGTGCTGCAGGAAGCGTCGGATACCTACGCCACCAATGCCGACGCTTCCCTGTGAGCAATAGGTAGCGAAACTCGACACGCTGTCTTCAGTACCACTTGTGACTTGCAGAGCTCGCTCTATAGCCTGAACCACATTATCAGACCTCAGTCGGACGCAGTATTCCCTTGAAACTCTAGGTGCATTAACCTCAAAAAGTTTGCCAATGGTCATCGGGCCCTGAAACTCCACCTTCCATCGCATTACTCTGGTGTGTTCATCGCTGTTGACCAACGGAAGCTACAGTAGGCTTGCATAGCAAGTCCAGCCATGTTCGTCAGCGAAGGGCACGCTCCGTGCAGTCATAAAGTTCCGGGTCATTAGGGGTATTCTCCGGTGCACTGAGCTTTCGTACGATCCTCTCACCAACGCCTCTACCGCCGTTCACGCGACGGCCATTGGTTCCTATACACACCAAAAATCGGAGTATGTTAAGTTGATGTCAGCTCTCAATATGGAAGTCTAGGGCTTCAAAGTTCGCAAATGCATGCTCATGAAGCGTTTATGCCAATTATGATCAAGCAAGCTATATAGCTGAATAGCACTATAACACACATATAGAGAATGCATACAGAAGCATAGGATCAAGTCCATCGCCCTCAGCGTGCTCTACAGGAACGACTGCTCTTAACCATAATGTAACACGCCTACCATAAAGAGTCTTATGCTTAAGTCATAATTCAGAGATGGCAAGGTATTATGACCTTAAAAACAAAATTTAGTACGTATATAGTATGAATGATGATTATAACTAGGAGGCCTTTTAGAAAAAGGGGTAAACAAAAACCGCAACTCGAAAGCGGCAACACGCCGATCGAAACGTAACGAGCCAAGGCATAAACTAACGCAGAGAATTTTATGATTACAAAGGGAGTGTCTAAAAAAGCAGGAATATTTAAGACTCAAGACTGGCTACGGAAGGATAACCGCGGTAGCGAGCATGGAGCAATATATACCATATGAAGAAATAATAAGGAGAAACCCAAAGGAAGCCAAGGAGGACACAAATACACTAAAACCTAATCTCCAAAATCCTCCCCATAAGATGAGTCATCACAGTTGTAATATTCAATGGAGATAAAATAACTAAGCAAAACAATAAACGCAAATACAGTTAGCCCCGAAAAAAAGGATCTTGCAAATCCTGAAGCTCTCCCATGCATGCCTTCCAGCGGGAAAGACCCTCACGGTCTGCATCTGAAAAACCACAAAACATGCTGATGGGTGAGAAACAGAGGTCCCCATCATGGTAACAGCTTCCAACATATATAATACATAATAATGAAGGAAAGCCGAAAGGCTCAATTCTAGAACTTCCTCCAGAATAATATCCAAAGCTTTATAAACTCAATGCCTAAACCAATAGGGCAGTCGAGTGGTATCTGACTAAGAGATTTCTTCAGTCTCAACTAATACTGTCCCTTTCCATTCCTTCAACACTGCCAACGCACCCACGGAGTATGAATGTAGCAAACGACGACGACAGCTTATTCGATCAAAGCAAGAAATATTACACATTTATGGAACAAGTAAGCTTTTAGACAATTAGCAAGTAATATGAGTCCAAATAGGCAATTTCCCATAAACAATTCACTCGTAGTATGCCATATATGGCATGGGCCCTGTTCCCTAGTGGTTATGATGAATCATCCGTCGCGTTATAGAGCCAACCGCCAGGTCCTTGGACGTGCCTTAACCATTTGGGACGTCCCTCCTGTCGTGTCTCCCCAACTTGAGTCATGCTCATTATAACTTGAATCATAATCATAATCCATATCCATGCCACCCTCATATGGTGAATGTTTCAGTTCCCAGATCACCGCGATCACTGTGTGAATATTTTTGGGGTGAGCTCATCCGGAAATCGTGTCAGAGCTGACCGGCCGGACTCTTGAGGCGACTGTGAGGGGTCAGAAAGAGCGTCTCAAGTCTCAACCTGGAGCACAGTGTTGGCTAGCCATTCTTCTCCCAGGAAAACTCTCATCTCCGATGAATGAGATATGCAACATTCACAATTCATTCAACAGCATATATAGTGCCATTTTATACTGAGCCATAATCATGCTCCGGTAACACGGCAATAATCACAGCCATCCGGCTTACAGTTAAATTCATAACCAGCCGTTTCGATTAACAATTACAGCACTTTCGGCCTATGGCATAACAAGCACTTCCACAGCCATTCTTCGCATCTCACCATAAATCATGCTTGATCCTCATTGATATCTTCTTTCCCCTTGCTTCACTCGCAATTACCACATTACTAGCCTTTCTTCTCATAGTAGACATATCATTAATTGGATTTATAGAGATATAGTAGTGAGATCGGAGGCTTCGAAGTATGAAATTGCTTTTAAAACTCAAAAAAATCAACTTTGGGAATGAAAACAGGGCCCACGCGTACCGCACTCCCACGCGCACGCGTGGATGCCTTCAAAAACTCAATCGACGCGTAAGCTCCATGGCACGCTAACTGCGTTGGATTGGAAAATAGCCAGAACGCACGCCGACAGCGTCAACCATGCGTACACGTGGGTACTCTCGTGCCTCAGCACCAAACATCCCCGTTTCCGCACAGACTCTCTAAGCTGCGCACTAGCAACTCGAAATTCATAGATGCGCAGCGCGTTGCCCGCCGCAATCATGCGCACGCCGCGGTGATGGCATTTTCTGAGAAGATACGCGCGTACCGGGCGCCCAAGCGCATGAGGGGTCTATGTCTCCCTAAAAATTTTTCTAAGTAAAATGCTGCAGAAATTCACATAGATTTAAACCCCAATCTTCTAACAAACATAACAAAAATTCAATTTTAAATCATTTTACGACCTGTTTCTTCGACACGGCAGGGACATCCCGGATCCAATTTCATTTCTGAAAAAATTTAGCACAAAACAGAGATCCTTAGTCCCCAAGTTATTGTCCCGTTTCAAAGGTGATACGCCCAAAAACATGTTTTTCATACAAAACCACCAAAGTGCCGTTTTCAAACAGGCCATTTTCAACTATTTTCAAAACCAATCAAACATGCAATTCATGCCCTTTTCTTTGAAATCATCATATATATCAAATTCAACATCAATGCATCCTCAACTCACACATATGAACCTACCATGACGTGCACCACACGGATTTATAAAATTCCATACTCATCATTTTAACCCACTTCAGCCCAAGTGGCTCAAGACTCAACATGATTGGACATAATCAATCAATACTCTTCTCATGCACAATTCTCAACAACACCAATTCCAATAATCAATCATTGGTAGCCAATCAATATCATACTCACCATCGAATGGTTCACCACAAATTAACCATAACCAATCATCAAGCATATGTCACAACATGCATTATATTCCTCATACATCATACACCAAGGCATCAATAATCATCATCACATATGACCACATCATATATCTGCAATCATTCAACAACATCACAACATTATATGCCTATCTTTGGGCCTCTAGCCTAAGTATTCCTACCGACATTACATATTAGGTACGGAAACCGAACCAAACCTTAGCCGATTTCAAGCTCAACCGGAGCACTTCCAAACCACTTATCCACAAGCTCTCAAGGCCTCAATACCTCCAAGAACGATTTTTCACCATCCAAATCCCTTTTTCAAGCTTTCAGAAATCACCAATCAAGCTCCAAGATTCACATATACACAACCTTTAAGCCACATCATCATACCCAGTTCACAACATCTCAATACCCCAAATATCATAGAACATAAAATTACACTTAGAGTTGAGAATCTTACCGACACCCAAGGTCCAAGAGACAAGATTAACCTTCTCCTTCAAGAGAGTTGGATCCTATAACATCAAAGAGCCAAAATCTCCATTTTTGCTCATAAAACTCAAAAAAGGCTGGAAATTTCGAAGAGCAAAACAGTGGCTTACCTCAAGATTAATTGTATTGAATTTTGTAGAGCTCTCTGTGGTGAACGCGTGGCCGCAAACGGTGCGCAAATCGAGAGCTCTAGATAAAAATAAAGACAAAGAGAGAAAGAACTTGAGAGAGTGTTCTTCCCCGTCCATTGCCTCCATTTTCAGCATGTGAGTGTGTTTATGATGAGGAGAGAGAATGCTGAAGAACTAGGGTTTGGTTTAGGTATTGTTGGGCCAAGGGGCCACTTTGGGTCGCGTTGCCCGGTTTGGCCCGTTCGCCTCAATCTTGGTCCGAATTCTATAAAATTGGTACCAAAATCCTCGTCTCAATCTCCTCTATCATATTAGCCACAAAAATCATATTTTGGGCTTTCTAGAATAAATCCCATTTTATGGGTTAATTACCGTAATTAACCGGGTTTTTACAATATCTAAGAAAAAAATGATGAGATAAAATTATAATACAGTTCTAATAAAGCTTAAATGTAAAACATAATATCATACACAAATTAACTAAAAAAAAAAAAAAAAAAAAAAAAAAAAAAAAAAAATGACTTTAATTTAAAGAACGAAAGATATTTTGTTATTTATGCATACTAGTAGATAAATACCGATAGGTCTATAATACTTTATAGTAACATTACCTGTATATTAGCTTCAAATGATGAGCACGGAAAGTTAGAGAGCATGGTAGTTTGTATCCACAATAGTTGCCTGCTTGGCAACGACGCCTCATAGGAAGAAAAAGAATTGGTTATATAAAGCTCATCAAATGAAAGAGTAATTGGTAAGCAAATGATATTGTCTTCTAGCATACATGGTCTTTTATAGTGGCAAAATAAAAATGAAAGGAATTGAAAGTTTATATTTTTGTATTAGGAATAGAATTGATATTTATCTTAATAGAAAAATATTATTATTATCAATATAAAATTAGTAACAAAAATTTTTTTTTTTTAGTTAATATTAATAAATGTTTAAAAATATTTCGATTGATTAAATTAGTTAAATAAGTTAAATATTGTTTTTTTAAAATAATAAAGATATTTTTCTTAATTAGTATTTTTTTTTTATAAAATCAATTAAAAAAAATATTTTTGATTTAATAATTGATTAATAAATTTAATAATGTTATAATATTGTTATATAATTATATAAAGATATTTTCCTAATTAGTATAGATTATGTATTATTCATTCTAAATGCATTTATTTTGGAGGGAAAATGGGTTCACGAGAAAGTGACACGCTCACTTTCAAGTTGAGTTGGAGAAAACCCAGTTTAGTATATTAAGTAGATTTGACCATGAAATAGAGAATTAGAGTGTTGTGGTATACACCATTAAAAAAATATATACTATGGCAATTTACATTTGTGACATATAACATGTTCCTAAAGTTTTTATATGTAAACTTAAGATTCTGTATTTCTTTTTTATACATAAAGTAGGAGTATTATTACAATGATTTGTATTTATTTAAAATCTTATAAAATTTTTGTACTTATTTATATATTTTATATTTAATATTAAAACATGAAATTTACAAAATTTTTTTACTATTAATTAGTTAGTATTATATTATAAAATTAGTTAAAATTAAATGATTATTTACTATAGACTTAGATGGATTGAACTAAATATAAGAAAATAAAATAGAATTGTATTATTAATTTTTTTTTTTTTTTTTTTTTATTTTTTTTAAATATCAGAAATTAAGATATAAAGGACATTTATATTGAATAGGTTTTGTTGATTAGACTAAAAAAATGGAAAAAACTCTAAAAAAAGTCGAATTAACTTTAATTTCAAATTCATTATACGATTTTAATTTTATATAATAGTTACATAATAAATTAGTTAAAAGCATAAGGAATGATTGCTTTAATGTAGTATTTGATAAACTAATATTCATTTAGAATTAAAAAAAAAAAAAAAAGTAAAAGTATGATATTATTAAAAATAATACATTTTTTATGTTTAAAATATATTTAAATAAAATATTTGTAAAATATTAAAATTTAGAATATTTTTTAATAATCATTAATTAATTATGAACTAAAAAATTATAATAAATTATTAAAAAAAAAACATTAATATTAATAAATATAAAAAATCATCCAAACACTTAATTTATATATCAAAAAAATTAATTATCATTTATTATTAATAATATTTGTTCAACTTAAATTATAAAATAAATTTTCATGGATTTAGATTTTAGAAGATATAAACGTATAAGTAACAAATAATCTATTTATCATGCATAATTAATAAATTAATTGAATAACTAACTTATATTAAATGAATTATAATTAATTAATTGGTATAAATTATAATAAATTATATGATATTTAAAAAATTAAAATGACTAAAGAAATAAAAAGAAAATAGAAGAAATAAGATTCTACAATAAAATAAATTAGTGTGAGTTTTATTTTTTGAAATTTATATAACATCCATTTCAATAATAATAAATAAAAATACATCAACTTGATATCTAAGAGAAAATGATAGATTAAAATCATAACACAGTTCTAAACAAAAGTTTAAATTAAACCATAATATCATTGCACAACACAAATTAAAATAAAAAAAAACAAAAAAAAAAAAAAAAAAAAAAAAAAAAAAAAAAAAAAAAAAAAAAAAAAACTGAATTTTTTTTTATTTATACATACATGATAACACCATGGTCTATAAATACTTCATGGATAACATATCATATATTGCTCTGAATGATGAGCACGGGGAGTTGAAGAGATGTGGTGGGATCTGTGTCCACGATAGTTGATTTCTTTGCGACAACGCTCATAGGAAGAAAAAGAAATTGTTGTAAAAGCTACAATATTAAGAGTAATTGGTTAATGAATACTAATTATTAATAAAAAAAAAAAAAACACATATAACTTAAGTAAATAAAAATAGAAGGAATAAAATTTTAATATTTTATATTCGGAATAGAATTGATATTTATCGTAAAATAAATTAAATACTATCAGTTATAATTCATGATTTAAATAAATAAAATAAATTAAATAAAATATTTTAGATTTTTTTTTTATTTTTGAATTAATTTAAGTATAATGATTTTATTTTTTTTATTGAGTTCAAAAAATAAATTAGGAAATAATGATTAAATTAATTATTGATATAATTATTTATTATAAATTGATTGGATTTAATAAATTAAAAAAATAAATAGAGAAAAAATTTATGATTTTTTTAAACTAAATTAATCTGTTATTTATTATATTTAAATCATTAAATAACAATAAAAAAAAAATCATATAATAAATTAATGAATTAAAAATATTGATATAAATAAATTATAATTATTGATTGATATGAATTATAATATATCGGTTGATATTTAAATATATAATCATCAATTTTATATAATATAAATTAAATTGTTCATCAATTATAAAAATAAATTAAGAAACACGCTAGAAGTAGTGATAGATCCAGAAAATTTAAAGTAAGTGAGAGATAAATATATAGGCATTAAAAAATTAATAAAAATATTTATAAATATAATCAAAATATATAAAAATAAATAATATAAAAATATTAAAATAATATTTTATATGTAATCATTATTTATTATTATATATTATTTAAATATAATAAATATTAATTTATTTCTTTTCTGTAAATTAAATATAATAATAATAATAATAATAATAATAATAAATAATAAAATAAATAAATTAATAAATAAAATTAATCAAATATAAAAAAAAAATAATAAATCTAAAATTTATAAAAGTGAAATATATTTTTTTATGAAAATTATATATAATAAATTAAGAATTTTTTTTTGTATGTATATTTTTTCTGATTTCACGGAGTAATTATCTTATTATCATATTTTATTATATCATATTATATTATTATTATTATTATATTACTATTATTATTATTAATATAAAATGATTAAAAAGTATTTTTAATTGATAATTGATAAGTAGTTTAATAATGCATTAAATATTGATTTGATATAATTATAATAAAGATATGTTTCTAAATTAGTATAATTATGTATTATTCATTAAATATTAATTATAATAAAGATATTTTTTATAAAATAATTTAGAATAGAGATTAGAAAAGTTTATTTTGGAGGAAAAACAGAGTCACGAGGGATCGACACCTTACCTTCATTAGTTGGGGGAAAACCCAATTTTAGTATATTAAATAGATTGTTTGTATTCGTAAGTTGTTGGTGCTGTTAGTTTTTGCGGGTCTTTCGTGCAAGTATTGAGTTGGTATTTTATCTTAAAATGTAAAATTTAAGTCAGATTTAATTTTTTTTTAAGAGATAATTTTAGGATAAAAATGTGAAAAAAATTATTTAGTGATGTCTTCTCGAAATCTTTATTTACTAAAAAATTATGGAATAATAAGAGGAGGATTTTAGAACGATTAGAATTTAATGTTTATTTGCTTTAATGATTCTTTGTTTTTATTTATACTTATAATTGTTTACTTTGCAAAAAATAAAAATTCTGTTTCCTGGAGGCGAAAGATCTTACCAAATTTTCGTAAAAATATTTTAAAGATACGAATTGATTGATGTTCATGTTGTTGAATTTGTTTAGCTTGTAATAGTTGAAAATTATGTTTGGTGGTGGTATCTATTTATAGGCAAAATTCTATCAAAATTTTTAACAAATATTTAATAGGTTTAATTATTTTGTTAGTTTTTATAGTTTAACCAAAATTTTAATTAGATTTTTATAATTTTTTTAATTAAATTTTTTACACTGTTTTAAATTTTATAATTAGATTTTTTTCATGTAAAAAATGTTAAAACTAATAGAATATTTCTTTTAAAATATATGCGGTCAAAAATTTAATTAGATTTTTAATTATGAATACATTTAATTTGCAAAAAAATATTCAGTTAAGTCTAACATTTTTTAAATTAGGAAGAAACTATTTGAAAGAAAAAAAAAGTATAGAAACCTAGCTAATGGCTTAGAAGCAATGTAGAAAACTATTTAAAAGAAAAAAAAGTATAAAAACTTAATCGCAAACTTGATAAAAACTATAATAATTAACAAAATAATTAATCCTATTTAATAAATTGTGGTCTTGGTCGAATTCTAAGTTGTTTGTGGCACAACAATTTTTGTTTACAATATAATAAATTGTTTTTACTATTTTCATTTTCGTTTCAAATAGACATGACAGGCAGAGATGCTGAGAATCAAAATTGTGGGCTGGATAGAAGGAGGGTGACTACCACCCCAGAGACTACTCAATCACCTTCTATTTTTGCAACGCTTGAGACGTCACAGGCATAGACTGCATAGCATCAACCTTTCATCATGATTCCTAATGCTAATTATGTGGGTCTTGCACCTGGAACTAAAGTAGTGTAGGGGCATCTGCCCCCATTCGATTTTGGAAAAAAAAAAAAAACAAAATAAATATATGTGTATGTACATAATGTCCCCATAATATTGATTTATTGCACTCATATTTAAAGAAATTTTATTATGTGTGATAAAATTTATATTATTAAATATTAATATAAGGGCCCCGCTACACATACAAGCAAATAACGCATACAATCTTTACAAGTTGGCCCAACTCAGGTTTAATCCACGCGCACTCCCTCCCTTTAAATGGAGCGACAATTTCACGCGCGTCACTCGAACGATTACGCTTCGAAAAAACTGCTCCTTATGGCTCACTCTTCCTCTTCTCCTTCAAAGATAACACAAATCCTCAAGTTTCGAGCAACATTCCAAACTAAAGAGACATTTGAACTCGTCGCGAATAATAGCAGAAACCATCAACAAAATATTGTTCAAGGTACGTTATTGTTTTACTCATCTTGTACATTTTCCACATTTCTGTTTCTAATTTCGAAATCGAAGAACTATGTTTTACTGTTCTTCTATGTTCTTCTAGGTTTTATTGATCTTCTTGTTCTAAGAAATTGAACACATGGTGTAAATATATTTGATCCAATTATAAGTAAATTTTTTTTTTCATAATTAAACTCTCTCTGGTGTATTCAAAATTGTCTGATTTACAGGACTATTATAGAAGTGGTGATCAGATAGATTGGAACCATATATGACGGTCTGATTAGAGATCTGCATAATACACCAAACACAGACTATAAATACACCTGATAAAAAAAATTAAATTTTACACCTCCTGCTGCAGATTTTAACCCAACACTACCTGAAAGCCACTTGTTGTCCACAAGACCAAAATTAATAAATCTCTCTTGTAATTCAAAAAATGTCTGATATTAAGTACTATAATATGAAGTGGTGATCCAGATAGATGAACCTATATATGACGGTCTGTACGAGATCTGCATAATTAACCCAACACAGACTTAAATACACCCGATAAAAATTAAATTTACACCCTGCTGCAGATTTTAACCCAACATACCTGAAAGCACACTTGTTGTCACCAAGACCAAAATTAATTAAACTCTCTTGGTGTATTCAAAATGTCTGATTTACAGGTACTATAATATGAATTGGTGATCCAGATAGATTGGAACCCATTATGGACGGTCTGCATAGAGATCTGCATAATACACCCAAAACATAAAGAAAAAATAACCCGATAAAAAATTAAATTTACACCCTGCTGCAGATTTTAACCCCAACATACTGAAAGACTTGTTGTCCACAAAGACCAAAATTAATTAAAACTCTCTTTAGTGGTATTCAAAATGTCTGATTTACAGGTACTATAATATGAAGTGGTGATCCAGATAGATTGGAACCCTATATATGACGGTCTGCATAGAGATCTGCATAATACACCCAAACACAGACTATAAATACACCGATAAAAAATTAAATTTACACCTCTGTCTGCAGATTTTAACCCAACACTACTGAAAGCCACTTGTTGTCCACAAGACAAAAATTAATTAAACTCTCTCTGGTGTATTCAAAATGTCTGATTCACAGGTACTATAATATGAAGTGGTGATCCAGATAGATTGGAACCCATATATGACGGTTGCATAGAGATCTGCATAATACACCCAAACACAGACTATAAATACACCCGATTAAAAATTAAATTTATCCCCTGCTACAGATTTTAACCAACAACTACCTGAAGCCACTTGTTGTCCACAAGACCAAAATTAATTAAACTCTCTCTGGTGTATTCAAAATTTCTAATTACAGGTACTATAAATGAAGTGGTGACAAATAGATTGAACCCATATATGACGGTCTGCATAGAGATCTGCTAAACACCCAAACACAATTATAATACACCGATAAAGAATTAATTACACCTTGCGTGCAGATTTTAACCCAACACCTACCTGAAAGCCACTTGTTTGTGCACAAGACAAATATAATTAAACTCTCATCTGGTGTTTCATAATGTCTGATTTACAGTACTATAATATAAGTGGTGATCCAGATAGATTGAAACCATTATATGACGTCTGCATAGAGATCTACATAAATACACCCAACACAGACTATAAATACACCCGATAAAAAATTAAATTTAACCCCTGTGCAGATTTTAACCCAACACTACCTGAAATCCACTTGTTGTCCACAAGACCAAAATTAATTAAACTCTCTCTGGTGTATTCAAAATGTCTGATTTACAGGTACTATAATATGAAGTGGTGATCAGATAAATTGAAACCCATATATGACGGTCTGCATAGAAATCTGCATAATACACCCAAACACAGACTATAAATACACCTGATAAAAAATTAAATTTACACCTCTGCTGCAGATTTTAACCCAACACTACATGAAAGCCACTTGTTGTCCACAAGACCAAAGTTTAGCAGAAAATCATTCCAATTCCTATCAAATGAGACTTTGTTATGAGAGTTTCATTTTCCCTCTCTGCTACATGTAATCAATTGATTCTTAATCTCGTTTTCCTTTCTATTTGTGCTCCGAACTCTTGTAGAAAAACCTGCAACCTTGGTATAGTTCCTGTAAAATTTTCCAGCATCTTCAAGGGTGGTAAAGGTCATTCCAACCTTCGAAACAAACTGGTCATCAACAACAGAGAGGTTGCAGAATATACCATGTCAAAAACTATAAATACACCATGTCAAAACGAAGCTGGAGTTACAGAGAGAAAAACTAACGTCAATGACGAAGAACAAACCAATGAGAAAGGAGAGGAAAAGAACGATCGAAAAACCAGGGGAAGACGCGCGAGAAGAAGAACGATGAAATTTGAAAAGAAAGAAAACAAAGAAGGAAACAAATCTTTTAAATTTGGTAGTTATACAAACGTGGGATCTTTGTATAGCGCGTGTAAGTAACGTAGGAGTTGCAGCGCGTCTTAGTGGATTAGGCGTTAATGAACTTGTAATAGTTAAAAGCCCTAATCGCTTGTATACTAAGCTTTTCTCTTAATATAATAATAAAAACTATTGTATTATACAAATTTAATTTATTGATAGTGAAAAAAAAAATCAAATTTTCTCAAATAAAAAACAAAACCAAAAAATATAATCTAATTAGATAATTATCCAAAACTAATTATAACTTATCAAATATAAATAAGATTATTATTATTTCATTTAATTTAGTTTTAATTTTACATATAATAATTGTTTTTAAAGAAAATTTTTTTCCATAAATATTATAATGTGTCAATTTTGCAATCAAATAGCAGAATGTTATGGAATAGTTATTTAATAGAAAAAGAGATCTTTATAATCATATATAAAAAGAATTATAATTATTTATTTAAACTTTTGTATTTTTACTTTTTTTTTGTCTCTCACACGATATTATAGTAAAAAATAAAAGTTGGTCTATTTGAATTATATATTTAATAACTTTTTTACTATTGTCCTACTATAATTCTTTTTTTGTATTATATAAAAAATTAATAAAATGTGATTTGATGGGTACAGAGTGTTTAACAAAATACTAGTATTGATAACAAACATATTATGCAACATTACTAAACTTTGAAACAAGAAATTATTTTTAAATTAATATACTTTTGACGTGTTAATTAAATTACTAAAAATTTTATTAATATAATTTGAATTATAAATATCTACATATATTCATGTTAATTATTTTATTATTTTTTGTATTATTTTTATTATTACTACAAAAATTTTTTAGGTCGGTCATTGCCTCTAACCCTTAGTAGGCCACTACATTCACGCCACTTCTCGTGACAAGCTCTGTTGTGTTTAATTCCTCGCATGGATCCCAACTAAATAGCCCAACACAACAAAGCACTAAACTCATGATTTATCTTGATGATATGACTAGGTAAGCACTTTTCTAATTAGTTTAAATGAAAATTATATAGAAACTTTTTAAATATATGTTCTTACTAATTTTAAATTCTTCCTTAATAGGTTTCAACAGAATAATAATGCTTGTATACAAAAGTGTACAAATGTAATCAAATTGTTGTCCGATCAGTCATGGCCAAACTTCAAGAAGGTTCTCCTAAGACTAGAGAGCGATAATTTTAAAAATGGATGGTAAAATTACTTTTTATTGTAGAATCTTAGCTTTATCTTTTGCTTAATTTATATATTTAACATTGATAAATTAATTCCAATTGTTTCTTTTTTAGGAAAAATTCACATGGAAGAAGGTTCACGACGAGATGATAAGGAAGATTTTTCACCAACGCATAGCTAAACGTCTTCAGCAGATGTTTGAAGACGTGCATGTGAGGAGGGAGAACCTTACTTAGTGGCTTTGGTCCGACATTAGGAAGGAGCTCTATGTGTATTGGGAGATGGATAAGGATTCAAGCGTCGGTAGGCCACGACTAAGGTCAATAGGGCACCGGCTTAGGGCATCGAAGTACACAAGGAGTTTTGTCATTATTGTGAAAAAATGGACAAAATAGTGTAACTTGTTTTTAATATGTTAAAGTTAATTTTATCTTTGATTCTTTAATTAATTGTCACTTCTTTTAACATGTTTGTCCAATGTCTGCAGATAAAATTCATTAGACCATCAAATTATTGTGGTGGAGGTCTTCAAGTAAATTCACATGTTGAAGGAGAATAAGAAAAGATTTTCTGATCAGTGGCCTGCGAATTTTTATGTGAGCAATCATCTTAATTAATTTCATAACATACAATCAATTCCAAATAATGATGACTCTAGTTGTCTTAACAATCACATGTCGTATTTGGATTTATACACCTAGAACTTCGAGTTCGTGACCCGGTAATCTCAGCAGAGTGGACAGAATGGCAATGCGTCGAGTGTCTCCGTAGTCGATCCTGATGCAGTGTGGCATCATACTGCATCTGAGTCGTAGAAGAACCGTTTCTATAGAGTGGGGTTGTTCTTTACTAGCAACCTCCGATGCTTTCTCCGCCTCGGCCACCAGCCTTGTAGATTTTCAAGACGTAGATTTGCATGAGTAGATCCATAGCCTGACTTAAAGCTACAAGATCAAGGTCAGCAGCTGTATCAAGCTAAGGGCAGTGATGCACCACTATTTTGTGGTACATCTTGTACTTAATTGAGTGGATTTTATCCACTAATCTTACACTTATTCATTGAATTCGCATGTTTTACATTTTTCTTCCTGATTATGTGCTATGATTGAAAACATATTTTTTTGGTCTTAATTTAGCTAATTTTAATCCACTCTCATTACCATTCGATGCCTTGATATGTGTGTTAAGTGTTTTCAGAGATTAGGTAGGTACAATGAGCTCCTTACACACATATAAGAGAGAGATGCTCGGGATGCAGAGAAGGAGTCCCTGAGGTAGAAGCTGGAGCAAATCTGGTGGATGCAGTAGTAGATGGTGGTTTACTATGACCATATGTGTACAGGTGGCAGCATTGCTGCTAGTGGGGGTTCCTCATCATTCGCACTAGCACTAGCACGCGCCGCAAGATGAGGGGGACAACCAAAAGGATGACGACAATGACGATTATCAGGACCATAGACATTACGATTTTGTTTTGTCTAGTTCGACATTATTCTCTTTTATCTGATAGACATTACTTTATTTTGTTTTTGCATTGGTTATTTCATGTTCTAGTTTATTATTTTAATAAAAAAGATTCAATTTTTATTATTTTGTATTTGAATATTAATTTTGGTAATGTGCAAAAAAAATACAAATTTTTTACTTCCGTCAGATTTATCTTAGAATAAATCTGACGGTAAGCATCAAATATATGTTTTTAAATAATTATTAAATTAATTTACCATCAAATTTTTTGGGAGAATTACCTGACGATAATAAGGGTGCCAAAAGTTTTGAAATGGTGCCAACTTTACCGTTAGATTTTTTCAACAGTAATTATTAATACAATTGGCCTCCTGTAACTTGTTTTTCTCAAAACTTTTGGATGGTAATTAATTGTGGATGCCAAAAATACAATGGTAATTTATTACCGACTGACGAGGTTTAAACCATCTCATCATTTTGTCTGACACTAAACTCAACGGTAATATTATTATTGTCAAATTTTTTGATAAATTCCACCAGTAAATCCGATAGCAATCAGCAAATTTTTTGTAGTTGTATTTAATAAAATATCTATCTTTTTTTGGAAATGTGAACATGATCGAACGAAATGTTTTTGTTTATCTTGACAAGTTGGTGATCATGAGGGCATCTTGTTACCCAAAAAATATGAGTAGCTGTCGAAGAGATGAAGTTCGTGCAAAGATCGACTGAAGACTTTTCACTTATGATTGAAGGAAATGCTAATTAGGTGATCGAGTTATTATCGATACAAGGTTGGATGCATATCGAGGGAGGACTTAGAAAATTTTGAGATAATTGTAGTCCTAGGGAAGGTCGAAAGTATAGTTGTCAAAAACGAACTAGTGATCGAACTAGTCAGGTTACTGGTTCACTGGTTCAGTGGTTCAAATAATATATCACTGGTTGAATCCTTTGACTCAAACTCCAGTAAATAAAAAATAAAAAATAAAAAAATAAAAAATATTAAAATTAAAGTTTGAAATACACATTCACTAATATTTTAAGAACAATCAAGTCTTAACAAATTATATTCAATAAATTATAATTCTGTTATTATTAAATAATTATATACAATTTTAGTATTTTTGATAATAAAATTTTTTTAATTTTAATAACTAACTAATTAGTTTATATTTATTATATTTGTTATATATTATATGTATTTATTAAAAAAATAATATTAATAAATATCATACCATCATAACAAAAATAATTATATTGTAATTTATACATGTTTAATAAAATTTATATTTATATTTATATTAATAAGTATGCATAATAAAAATATAATTAATTTAAACATAAGTGTAAAATTAAAATAATATCTAATAAAATTATTGTATATTTTTAGTATATAATTAATAATTAGCATATAAAATAAAAATGAACAATATAGCTCAATGTCAAAAGGAGCATGCAATAACAAGGTGGACTTCGATTTGGACCCCACTTCATTAATTTTAGAATTTTTATTAAAGCAGTTCAATTGAATCGATTTTAACTGGTTCTTGCCAATTCTAAAGCAAAAATAGTCCTAAGAATAAATTGAATTGGTTGGAGTTCTGATTTACCAATTTTTTCGTCTAACTGGTCAATTCAATTTTGATAACTATAGTCGAAAGTATTTAGTAGATGTGCATAGTCGATGAGCTCAAGATAAAAAAAGGTTCAAATCCTTGGTGACAAGTCAATTTTTGATGGGAATAGTAAAAGTTGATCAAATAACTCCTGGCACGTTACAAGAGAGCATTTAATGCTGTAGTTCTTTTCAACTTAAGAAAAATGATGCAAGAGCATATATCTCTATATTTGTATTGTTAATTAATGTAGTCTAGTTTATCATATGTTATTATATTATGTTATGAGTTAATCCCACATTGTCTAAGTTATGAAGGTTTTTTTTTCCCATATTAGTATAAAAATATATATGTACTCTTTTTTACTTATGAAATTGAGTTGATTGAATTATATTTAAATAAGCTATGTTCTTATTTTTTTCTAGTTATTTTAAGAATAAAAAGTACATCTTTAGCTTAACCAACTAAGATAGATTCTTAACTATTTTCACCATAACAGGATTATTAATCTTACTAAAATTGGTGACCCAAACAACGTCCCGACATCAGCGTTGGTATGAAACCCTTTAAATAGGAGTGAAAAGGATTGACAATAATTACAATATTACTCTCAGAAATTACTTAAACACTCATATGTCTCAGAGACTTTCTATGTCTATTTCAAGTTATATTTTGTGTAGGATTTCTTCCAAATTTAATTTATATTTTTATCATTTATTTTGTACTTTATTTTCATATTAAACTATTACTTTTATTTTTTATCTAGTCGCATTTATACTTAATCTTTTAAATTTATGTGAAGGTTTTAATTTACATGTTGTAACACTCTGAAATTTTAAAATGTGTAAAATAATATTTATTAAAAAAATTTGTTTACATTGTTATCTGCATGATAACTATCAAAATTCTACTTCTTTTTAAGTTTGAATTTTGATGCACCTTTTGGTTGGTATCTAATTATATATGAAGTGATTCTACTCTTAGAATTTAGATTTTGAATCATAATTTAGTTAGGTAATTGTCAAAAATGATGTAATATAGTCAGTAAAGCACAATGTAAATAATGTAATTTCAAACTCATTCTGTCCATCAAGGGGAGTAATAAGACGAAGCTCCGAAAATAAAAAAGTAGTTAAATAATTTAAAAGGGTAACTATTGTTATTAAGAGTAATTTTGTAATTTGTTTTAAAATTTTCACTTTAATAAATTTTAATTATTTTTTTAATTCGAATAAAAGGTTAAAAATAGGGTAAAATGTTGTTTTGATCTCCAACTTTTAAAGTGAATCTTATTTTAGTTTTTAACATTTTTATTATCCTATTTTTATCCCAAAATATTTAAAATGACATAAATGTTATACTACTGTCAAATTCTTTACTAACACTTAACGAAATTGATGTATTATTAATAATGCTTTTCTTAAAGCTACGTTTGCTTAATCCTCTTTTCCAACTTTTATCCTCTCAATCTCAATAAAAGTCCAAGTTCTATTCTTCTACTCTCTTCTTCTTCCTCCTCAAACTACTCTTGAAAAATTAATAGTGTAAAAGAAAAAGGAAGAAGGGAATAGAAAAATGAGATTTAGACTTATTCAAATGGAGAAGGTAGAAAAAGGGAGTTGAGCAAACTAGTTTTAGTAAAAATATTATTAATAATACATCAATTTGGTTAATTGTTAGTGAGATATTTGACAATAAAAAATATTAATGTTATTTTAAATATTTTAAAATAAAAATAAAATAATTAAAATATTAAAAACTAAAATAAAATTCACCCTAAATATTGAGAACTAAAACGATAATTTACCTAAAAAATAAATACTTTTCTATGTACGATAGAATATAATTTTTAAAAATAGATTTTAAATTTTTTAACATATATATAAATTTTAGTATATTTATATTTATAATGACTATAGTAATTATGCAAATATTATTAAAATTAAAATTAATATTTTTTGATAATATTTTAAAAAAATATTATTAAATAATAAAAAATATAAATTTAATTTAACAATACCTTTTAAAATACCATAACATAAATATAGTTAGGATCACCATATATATATATATGTCATACAATAGTTTCAATTTAACCAAGTGTGACACTGTTCTTCTTAAATTTTCATTTATGATAATGTTATGTTCACAGAAAAATGCAATGCTAATTGAATCTCAGAGAAACTAATATATATTTTCTAAATTAAATTAAAAAAAATAATAATAAATTCTAATTAATCTGTGACACACGGTTCATGAGTTGTTGGGGAACGTCGACAAGAGAAACTAGATGGCTCGCGTGACCAACACGTGCAAAATGGAAAGGAAGTGATCCAGCGTAGCCACCAGCCAAGTTTTGAATGGCACCAAACGTCAATTTAAGAGATGCATTGGACCTTTTTTCCTTTTCAGTCGACCGTTATGGGCCCTATCATTAGTTAACACGTGGCATCATGTTAGTGGGTCCGCTTATACACAATCTGCCACGTGATGATGAAGTTGCATCCTCTCAACTTTGGAAGAGGACTGTAATCTATAACTGGATGGCAAAAATTTCCGTTGTGTGACCAAAAAATATTTTAAAATGAGTAGAATTATAAAATAATAAAATAATATATCTATTTATATTGAATTTGTAATTATTATTATATATAAATTTTATTTTTGTAGTTTACAAAAAATTAACTTTTTATTTTTATTATTTTATTTTTTTTATTTAAAAAATTATTAAATAGAATGAGGACAAAAAATAAAATGCTCATTATGTATCCATGATTATTTGCTTAAAATTTGTATACGTGAAGTTGTTGGAATTTGTTCATTTATATAAGTTTATGAGTAAATTAGTAAAGCTTATATTTTAACTAGGATATAAAAATTACATTTTTGTATTAAATTTAACTAAAAATACATTTTTTTAGAGACGAATTGGATTAATGCCTTATTTTTTAGAAATTAATTTAACTATTACTCCTAAAAAGTATGGTTTTTATCTCTATTCAAAATGTAAGCATTATTATTTTATTAACCTACTCAATAAACTTGTGTAATTTAACAAATTCCTTACTTAATATTTAGGATTAAATGCCACCGGTGTTAGTGAAAGTAAATATTCATTGCTCATAACGTTTTATACAATGTATATTTTGTCGATTCAAGCATTGAATTATAATACCATATTATATCAATTTTCACCAAAATCGAACATATCCATAATAATCATATGACTGAAAAATTCTTTCCTTATACATATTTTTTTGAAAAAACTTCCAAAAGTACCCATAAAATTTACGAACGTTGACAAAAGTACCCATAAACTAAGAAAATTAACGATGTACCCATAAAAGATGGATTCCGTATGACAAAAGTATCCAAATCTTAAATTTTTTGTTAATTTTTTAATGAAATTCCCAAACTACCGCACCCTTACCCCATTCTACGTCACTTCCTCTCTTCTCACTTCTTCTTCTCTCCTCACTTATCCCTCTCTCAAAAACCCTCACAGAGTCTTCCCCCTCTCACTCTCAAGGTGACTACAACACCTTCATCGCGCGCCTGTGACCCAACCTGAGGAGAATATCGTCGTGGCGCACCTGTTGCTGCCGAGGAGAACATCATCGTGGCGCGCTTGACCCAGGAGAGGAGAATACCATCGTCGCACACCTGAGAAGAGAGATGGGTCGTGGTGCTCTTGCATGCAGGAAAAGGATTTGGTAAAGAGAAATCAAAGAAGAAAGGGAGGTGGCGCTGTGAACGGAGGTTCTGCCATTGACAATGTTATAGCCGACGAAGAAAAGGTTTTTTTTTAAACATTTTTTATTTCATTTTTCTTCTTTTCAGAAATTGATTTAGTTACTACTAAAATGATATTGTTCTATTTTTTCTAAATTTGCTTCTATTTTTTATGAAGGCTGAGATTGATTTACAGAAGATCAAGTTGATGGCTACTTCTACTTCTGATTTTTGCTTAAATAAATTTCAAATTTGATGAATGGATTTGTTGGTTTTTTATGGTTGATGCCTGTTTCTACTTCTAGTTTTGCTAAAGTGAATTGAAATTGGATGAATGAATTTGAAAATTTTTATATGTTGAGTATTTTTGGTGTTTGATTGATTTGGTTTGAGTGTGGATTGTAAACTTATGAGTGAATTGGTTGAGGTCCGATCCTCCACCACCACCACCACTACCATTGATTTTGGTCTGGTTTGTTGTAGGAGTAGTTTCGGACTCCATGGCAAGGGTTGGTGCAGATTGGGTTATGAAAGGTTGAAAAAGTGAGTTGAGGTTGAGTATAGGGTAGTTTAGGAAATTTATTAAAAAATCATCAAAAATTTAAGATTTGGATACTTTTGTCATATGAAATCCATCTTTCATGGGTACAACGTTAATTTCCTTAGTTTATGGGTACTTTTGTCAGTGTTCGTAAACTTTATGGGTATTTTTGGTAGTTTTTCCTATTTTTTTTAACAAAAAAAGTTCAACACAATAAAATAGAGCATGTAAAAAATATAAACACAACTTAATATATAAGACAATGAACATAGTAAAAATATATAATTTGTTGTCATCTTCGACATGACCATCAACAACCAAAAGAATCAACGCCACACTATTTTCTGTAGCTTAAAAACGACCTATTAATAATTTCATCAACACTTGTCTCTGAATTATAGAATACTCTACTATCTCGCTCCAAACAAATGTTTTAAATAATCACAAAGAAACCTATCAGCAACTTCTTATGCTCAGAGTTACGACCAGGTACTCCAATCCAACTCTCAAAAATCCCTTTAATAGTCCTTAAAATACCCCAAACTCTATCAGCACACTTGATAAACCACTATTTTATGGTTTATATTGTATTTAATTGAGTGGTTTTATCAAGCTTTTCACCCACTTATTCATATGATTTGCATGATTTTACAATGCCTTCCTAGTTTAGTTCTATAATTGAAAACATGCTTCTTTGGTCTTAATTTAGCTAATCTTAATCCTCTCTTATTACCATTCGATGCCATGATCTGTGTGTTAAGTGTTTCAGGCTTCATAGGGCATGAATGACTTAGAGAATGAAGAGGAAGCGTGCAAAAATAGAAGGAACACAAGGAATTGAGGAGATGACCAGCGAGAAGTCACGCGGCCGCTTGGCTCACGCGACCGCGCAAAATGGAAGAAATCAGAGTGACGCGTTCGCGTGCCTGACGCGACTGCGCGGATTGGAAGCTGCACGAACGACGCGAATGCGTGGACGACGCGCACGTGTGGTACGAAAAAATGCTGAGTGACGCGATCGCGTGGACGACGCGCCCGCGTGACGTGCACGATCTGCAAAATTACAAAAGTCGCTGGCAGAGATTCTGGGCCGCATTTCAACCCAGTTTTCAGCCCAGAAACACAGATTAAAGTCAGGGAACATGCAGAGACTCAAAAGAGGATAGATTCATAATACACTTTTTCATAATTTAGATGTAGTTTTTAGAGAGAGAGGCTCTCTCCTCTCTCTTAGGATTAGGATTAGGATTTTTAGAAATTAGGAATATTTCTTCTTCATCTCAGGTTCAATGTTCTTATTTATTTATTTTCTCTTTTATTTGTTTAATGACCATTCATGTTATGATTTTCTTTGGTTAATATAATTTGAGGTATTTTCAGATCTATGATTTGTTTCTTTTATTTATGATATAAATAATTTAGATTTTTCTACCTTTTGGCTCTGGTTGATTAATTGGTGACTCTTGAGTTATCAAACTCATTGTTGACTGAAAATTGGAATTCTTAAGAATTAATTCGAGTTCCACTAACTCTAGCCTTTTCCAAGGAAAGACTAGGACTTGAGGAATTAAAATTAATTCATCCACTTAACTTACCTTCATAGTTAGAGGTTGACTTAGTGGGAGAAAAATCCAATTCTCATCACAATTGATAAGGATAACTGGGATAGGACTTCCAGTTCTCATACCTTGCCAAGAGCTTTACTAGTTATTATTTTGACGACTTGTTATTTTATATTACTTGTTCAACCCTTTTGAAAACCCCAAAATATACCTTTGCATAACCAATAATAAGAACATACCTCCCTGCAATTCCTTGAGAAGACGACCCGAGGTTTAAATACTCGGTTATCAATTTTAAAGGGGTTTGTTACTTGTGACAACCAAAACATTTGTATGAAGGGATTTTTAACTGGTTTAGAATCTATACTCACAATGCGACTATATTTTTACAAAATTCATTACTAGCAAAAATCCCAAAGTCAAAATGGTGCCGTTGCCGGGAAATTGCAAACGTGTGCCTTATTATTGGTTATTGTAAATATTTAAAAAAAAAACAAATATATATATATATTATATCTTATTTTTTCAAAAATATCTTATCTTATTTTTTTCAAAAAAAAATCAAATCTTTTTCAAAATATTTCTTTTTGTTAGTTTTTGTTTTTATTTTCTCTCACTACTATGAACTCTCACCCCTTTGGCTATGAGTTTGGTTACAATTATGTTGCAGGAAGAGGAGATTGTAATGACAACTTGCATCAAGGATGGAATAATCAAAGATGGGAGGGGCCACAAGGATTTGATCAACCCTCACAGCAACAACCACCTCCAATGGACTATCAACAACTATTCTGTGATGCATATCAAGGCAATGGCTATGGTGAGCAATCTTTCGATTATCAACAGCCACCACCATACGCCTATGAACCCCCTCCTCAACATAACTTTGGACCACCATACTCACAAGCCCCTTACCACCAAACACCCTCATATGACCCTAACCCATATCCACCATACCAACCACCTTATGAGCCATATGAACCATATATAGAACCACCCCAATTTCACCCCAATTACTCCCAAGGACCACCACCTCTATATGCACCATGTCCATATCCATCGACCCAAGACTCACAGGCTCGCCTCAAGGAAACAGTAGATCAATTTCATGAACCCTTCATCAACTGGAGCAGGCAATAAATCAATTACCTTCCAGACGTTCAGACGCTCAAGGAACCCTCATGGCTTCATGTGGAGAATCTATTGAAGAACGTAGCAGGAAGGAGAAGTTAGGCACTCCGGTGGATAGTGAGCAGCACGATTTGGTATTGGAACAAGTGGAGGAAGCCGAAATCATTGAAGAAGAAGAAGTGGTCGAAGACTTAGGAGATGCTGAACCTCCATGGGAAAGTCAAGTTATAGAGCTTTCTTCAAAGACGTTTGAAACTGATATTGAGGAGGGTGTACAACGTCCAAGGCATCTCATGATTGAAGACTTTGAAAGGGATGGTCAAGAGATGGATTCGATCATTGATGAATTCTTATCTACATTTGTGTCCTCTCCCATTGGACTTGACATGGAGATGAAAGAAGAAGAAACACAACCTCCCATGCCTTTGGTGAACAATAAAAAAGAGATTGAATTGGAAGAAATCCACCAAGAGGAAGAGGTTGATATTGAAGAAGCTTGCAAAGAGGTGGAAGTTGTCAAAGAAGAACACAAAGGAGTGGAGCTTGCACATTCATTAGAAACACCTCCCCCTAAGTTGCCATCATCCTTCACAACATTCAAGTGGGTAAAATTCATATCCCTTAGCATTCTAATTCCACTTGAATACGGGCTACTGGAGACAGATGGTCAACTCAGAGCTCTTTGTGGCATTAAGAGTAAGAGGAAGATGGTCAGTGGTAAGAATTGTCCTGTAAGGTTCATTATGGTTGAAAGCTTTAAGTTTAAACGCAAAGGTTGGTGTAGAGCTCAACTGAATGGGTCTAGGAAGTTGTTTGGACGCTTCAGTGAGAATTCTAAAGCTGAACCACCCGGATGGAATCATGATAATCAACTTGAAGATGGGTGTAGAAACAAGATTTGGGATCCAGGAATATATGATGATCAACTTTGGGAGCTTAAAGCTTGTGAAGAACTTCATTAACGCTTGGTAAATTACTTGGTATTGATAGAGCTTATTGGAAGTCCAAGCATTGGTGGAAGTTTCAGGATGAGTTCAAGCACAAGCCGCCATAACAAGGAGCTCACCAAATGTCCAACTTAAGGACTTTAACTAAAAGTGCTGGGTGGGAGACAACCCACCATGGTATGATCGTTCCTTTTTCAATTCAGTTTTGTTTGTTTTTGAGTTTTATTTTCTCTTATTGAACCTGGAATTGTTCATAACATTTGCATCTGCATCTGCATACTACATTTTGCATCTTGCATAAAAAAACGCACGTGACGCGTCCGCGTCACAAGTGCGTGGGGAAGAAATAATATTGAACAGAGAGTCACACGAAAGCGTGGCTGGAGGCGTGCCTTTGGCACAAATTGATCCACGCGACCGCATCGCTGATGCGTCCGCGTCATGTGGGAAAAATGACTCCCACGCGTGCGCGTCACCCACGTGAACGCGTGCCCTGAAATCGACGTAAAAAGGGTGTATGGCCGAAAGTTGAGCTAGAATTGGGCTGGACTCGTGCTAGAAGCACAAGCGCTGCCACGCGTACACGTGCCCCACGCGTACGCGTGCCCCATGCGTCCGTGCCACTTTTCAGAAAAAGGCCAACCACGCGATCACGTTCCCTACGCGACCGCGTCACCCAGATTTTTGGCAAAATGCTTTTAAACAGAGAGTTGTGCGAATGCGAGGCTACACTCGCGCCACTAGCACAAATCGAGTCACGCGTCCGCGTGCCACATGCGTTCGCGTCACTTTCTCGAAGCACTATCCACGTGACCGCGTGCCCCGCGCATGTCCGCGTCCCCTGCGCCGCACAGCCTATCCATCCCAGCGTCAACTATCTTATCTTTTCTTAATCTTTTTCTTTCCCATTTCTTAATTCTTTCTTCTTCCTTCTTTACTTTCTTCTATTATCTCTATTCTTCATCTTATTCACTCTTTTTCTTCTTCTCTCTTTACTTTCTTCTTTCTATTCTTCTCCCTTTCTTTTCTATATCTGCTGTTTTACATTGGTGTTACAATCTTTTTACTCATC
>QBTX01001814.1:18530-32138 GCA_003063285.2 Arachis monticola
CTACTATTCTTTCTTCTTTGCTCGAGGGCGACAAACATTCTAAGTTTGGTGTGGAAAAAGCATTGCTTTTTTATTTTTCATAACCACTGATGGCACCTAAGCCAGAGAAACCTCTAGAAAGAGGAAAGGGAAGACAAAGGCTTCCATCAAGGGTCTATAGCTCAGTGGTAGAACATTTGACTGCAAATCAAGAGATCCCTGAGACACCTCAGGGGATACATTTCCTCCACACAATTATTGGGAGCAACTAAGGGTGGAACATCAAGGGCACTCCATCATCCTCCATGAAATTAGAGAAGATCAAAGAGCTATGAGGGAGGAGCAACAAAAGACAAGGAAGAGACATAGAAGAGCTCAAGGACATCATTGGTTCTTCAAGAAGAAAACACCACCATCACTAAGGTGGACTCATTCCTTGTTCTCAAATTTTCTGTTTTTCATTTTCTTTCTATTAAATGTTTATCTATGTTTGTGTCTTTATTACATGATCATTAGTGTCTAAGTGTCATGCCTTAAGTAGTGAATATGAATCCATCACCTCTCTTAAATGAAAAATGTTTTTAAATTCAAAAGAACAAGAAGTACATGAGTTTCGAATTTATCCTTGACACTTAGTTTAATTATTTTGGTTTTTTTTTTTGTTTTTTTTAAAATGAATACTTGAACATGATATGTCTTTTGAAGTTGATGTTTTAGAATGTTAAATATGTTGGCTCTTGAAAGAATGATGACAGGAGACATGTTATTATAATCTAAAAAATCATAAAAATGATTCTTGAAGCAAGAAAAAGCAGTGAATACAAAAGCTTGCAGAAAAAAAAAATGGCAAAAAAAAGAAAAAAAAAAGCAAGCAGAAAAAACCAAAAGCTCTTAAAACCAAAAGGCAAGAGCAAAAAGCCAATAACCTTAAAACAAAAAGGCAAGGATAAAAAAAAGGATCCCAAGGCTTTGAGTATCAGTGGATAGGAGGGCCTAAAGGAATAAAACCTGGCCTAAGCGGCTAAACCAAGCTGTCCCTAACCATGTGCTTGTGGCGTGAAGGTGTCAAGTGAAAACTTGAAGACTGAGCGGTTAAAGTCAAGGTCCAAAGCAAAAGAAGAGTGTGCTTAAGAACCTGGACACCTCTAATTGGGGACTTTAGCAAAGCTGAGTCACAATCTGAAAAGGTTCACCTCAATTATGTGTCTGTGGCATTATGTATCCGGTGGTACTATTGGAAAACAAAGTGCTTAGGGCCACGGCCAGAACTCATAAAGTAGCTGTGTTCAAGAATCAACATACTGAACTAGGAGAATCAATAACACTATCTGAACTATGAGTTCCTATAGATGCCAATCATTTGAACTTCAATGGATAAAGTGAGATGCCAAAAACTATTCAAGAGGCAAAAAGCTACAAAGTCCCCTCATGATTGGAGCTATGTTTCATTGATTTTTTGGAATTTATAGTATATTCTCTTCTTTTTTATCCTATTTGATTTTCAGTTGCTTGGGGACAAGCAACAATTTAAGTTTGGTGTTGTGATGAGCCGATAATTTATACGCTTTTTGGCATTGTTTTTAGTATGTTTTTTAGTAGGATCTAGTTACTTTTAGGGATGTTTTTATTAGTTTTTATGTTAAATTCACATTTCTGGACTTTACTATGAGTTTGTGTATTTTTCTGTGATTTCAGGTATTTTCTGGCTGAAATTGAGGGAACTTGAGCAAAAATCAAGATTCAGAGGTTGAAGAAAGACTGCTGATGCTTTGGATTCAACCTCCCTGCACTCAAAGTGGATTTTCTAGAGCTACAGAACTCCAAATGGCGCGCTTCAATTGCGTGGAAAGTAGACATCCGAGCTTTCCAGAAAATGAATAATAGTCTATACTTTGCCCGAGTTTAGATGACGCAAAAGGGCGTTGAACGCCAGTTCTACCGCCAGTCTGGAGTTAAACGGCAGAAACACGTCACGAACCAGAGTTGAACGCCAAAAAACACGTTACAACTTGGCGTTCAACTCCAAAAGAAGCCTCTGCACGTGTAACTTCAAGCTCAGCCCAAGCACACACCAAGTGGGCCCCGGAAGTGGATTTATGCATCATTACTTACTTCTGTAAACCCTAGTAACTAGTTTAGTATAAATAGGACTTTTTACTATTGTATTTACATCTTTGGATCATCTTTGATCAGTTTTATGCTATCATAGACTTTCATGGGGCTGGCCATTCGGCCCATGCTGGACCATTATCACTTATGTATTTTCAAACGTAGAGGTTTATGCACTCCATAGATTAAGGTGTGGAGCTTCTGCTATTCCTCATGATTTAATGCAAAATACTACTATTTTCTATTCAATTCAACTTATTCCGCTTCTAAGATATCCATTCGCACCCAAGAACATGATGAATGTGATGATTATGTGATATGCTCCATCATCATTCTCACTTATGAACGCGTGCCTGACAAACACTTCCGTTCTACATGCAACCAAGCTAGAATGAGTATCTCTTAGATATCTAATACAGGGGACCGAGTCCAAGTTATTAGTATCTTCGTGGTATAAGTTAGAACCATGGATGGCCATTCCTGAGATCCGGAAAGTCTAAACCTTGTCTGTGGTATTTCGAGTAGGATCTGGGAAGGGATGGCTGTGACGAACTTCAAACTCGCGAGTTGCTGGGCATAGTGACAGATGCAAAAGGATAGAAAATCCATATTCCAGCATGATGAGAACCTCCAGATGATTACCATGCCTGACAGAGCATTTGGACCATTTTCACAGAGAGGATGGGATGTAGCCATTGACAACGGTGATGCCCTTACAGAAAGCTTTGCCATGGAAAGGAGTAGACTGATTGAATGAAGACAGCGGGAAAGCAGAGATTCAGAGGAACGAAAGCATCTCTATACGCTTATCTGAAATTCTCACCAATGATTTACATAAGTCTTTTTATCTTTATTTTCTGTTTATTTATTATTATTATTCGACAAAACATACTCAGTATTAGACTACTAGTTAAGATGATAAATTGTTAATTTTATATGAATAATGTGGTATTAGTTAAGAAGATTTCTTTTTCTTTATAAGGGAAAAAAACATTGGTGCAATATCTTTTCCTCTTTGTCATTATTGTCCTTGGCGCTCTTGTTTCGTTTATCTTGCTTCGTAATTATTATGGAGACTGCTAAGCTAAGCACCACACTTTCACTTTAATTTGATCATATGTATCAACACCGTCGGTAATCACACAAAGCAACACCAATAATGTACTTGCCCCACCCCCTTCTACAAATGATAAAAGTTTCGGGTAGTGTTTGGAAGAAAAATATAAATTATTAAAAGACTGAGACTGAAAAATAAATATTGAAATAAGTTTTAATATTATATTTAATATAAAGTAAAAGGAAGAGATTAAAATAAAAATAAAATTTTAATTTAATTTACACAAAAAGTAAAGTTAGAATTAATTAATTAAAATAAAATATTTTAGGTATAAAATATTATTAAAGTTTTAATTTTTGTTTTAAAAAATAGAGACTAAAATTTTAGTATTAATTTATGGACCAACAAATATGATACTAAATTCTAGTTTTTTAATCTCCGTCCCAATACCTCAAAATAAATGCTATCTCAATATATATACATAAATTATTGTGTAATGTTGTACTGTTGTTATATAAAATACTGATGAATATTAGAGATATAATTATTTATATTATTCTTTTATTAGTTTAAGTCTCTAAAAGAAGTGATGTGATGATATGGTATCAAAGCTCTATATCTCAAAAGTCTAAAATTCAATTTTTGATAAATTCTAAAAAAAATAATAACATAAGACAAATAATAAAAAAAAGAAAAATCTAGGGGGACAGCAACTTTTTTAAATTCTGGTCAGCATATAACTAGCAAAACAAAAGTGAGTAATCTCACATCATTGGATGAAATCTCACACCATTAAAAACATCATTAATGGCTACTTGATGACTATAAATGACAAAAGTTGCTATCCCCCTAACACTGAGTAAATTCCTAAAATGGTCTCCTAAATTGGGCCCGTGCACCAATATTGCCCCTCAATTTCCAAATACTCTAAATGCACCCTCCAATTTGAGCTCCGTGCGAAATCCTGGTCTTTCCACCCAATTCCGGCATGACTCAGCAGTCGGCTGGCGGTTCCACCTCCACGTAAGCTTCATCACCCTCCACCATCACCATCGTTCCTCTTCTTCTCCCAACGAAGTCACTACCCTTCTCTCTTCTTCCAATCCTCCTTTCCCTTTCTCTCTTCTTAAGCATTGTAGCCCTTTCCTTCTCTCAATTCACCAGTCTTCAGATCACTACATCAAAACCACCACCGCAACCTTTTTTTCTTCTCCCTCTCTTCGTTTCTCTTCTTCTCTGTCCATTGGAGGGGGTGGATGAATCAGAACGGTGCCTTTTTGTGATGGAGGAGAATTGAAAGGTTGCTTGGAGAATATTTTCATACACTTTCAGCAATAATCAGAATCCAACAAACTAAATTAACTTATCAAAACCAGCTAAAATCAATTAAAACAGAAAATTAAACAAAACTAAGCCTAAAACTGTAGAAAATTAAAACTAAATTCTAAATAAACCTAAACTAATTAACTGAATACTAGTTATAACTGAAACATAGATGAAATTCTAAAGGAGAAGTTGAAGTAAAACCTGTTTGAAGAATAGGGAAGGAGAATGCAAAAATAGGAAAAATTGGAGTGGTCAGACAGGAAAAGAAGGCAAACCAAAACGTGAGGAAGGAGAAGAGGGTTAGTCATCGTGGATGATGAAAATGACAAGGAGAGGACACTGGTAGAGTAGTGGTTGCAGCGGCTATTGCGGTTGCAGTAGTTTGGTGATAAGGAACAAAGATGAAGGTACCCGACTCTTTAGCTGAGAAGAGGAAATGGGGGAGAAAAATGTGGCGGCGCTGGATAAATGCCGGAGGTGATGGTGGTGGCAATGGAGATGCTGGAAGTTGTGATAGGGCTAAGGTTCGGTGCGTGGAAGAGGGTGATGAAGATGGCAGATTGGCAGTGACAGTAAGCTTGGGCCCAGCGGAGGTGGTTCGCCAAGAAGAAAGCTCGACATCTCTGGACCTAACGGGGAAGGAGAGGGTAGAGGGAGGAGGTTGGACGCGGTAGTCGCAGATGGTGGAGGCTATGGTAGAGAAGAGAAAAGAAGAGAGGAAAAAGAAAAGAGAAAGAGTTGCGGCGGTGGTTCTGAGGTAGTGATCTGAAGGCTGGTGAACTGAGAGAAGGAAAGGGTTACAATGCTTGAGGAAGGAAGAAAGGGAAAGGAGGATTGGAAGAAGAGAGAAGGGTAGTGGCTCCGTTGGGAGAAGAGGAGGAACGATGGTGATGGTGGAGGATGATGAAGCCTACGTGGAGGTGGAACCGTCAGCTCAGCGCTCCGATTGCTGAGTCATGTCGGAATTGGGTAGAAGGACCAAAATTTCGCACAGAGTTTAAATTGGAGGGTATATTTAAAGTATTTAAAAACTGAGGAGTAATATTGGTGTACGGGTCAATCTAAAGACCATTTTAAAAATTTACTCCCTTAACACTTCTCTTATTCCCGTTGCGTTCTTCTATTAATTAAAATAAAAAAAAATAGTACCATAATATCGAATATAGTATTATAATTTAATAAATTGAAACTTTAAAACTCCGTTTGAGACACAAACGTAATTTGATAAACATCACTTCCCTCTTAAAGTGCATAATTAATATGATTGATATTATTGGTGAAATTATTATTACTTGGGTTTCAGTATTAATTAATTAGTTGAATATCAAATACTTGAATTTATTAATATATATAATTTAGTCTCATCATTCAAAATTGATCACTTATTTGTCACTTGGCAGGAAAAAATATGATTAAATAGTGGTGTTGTATAATAATTATTGTTGTTGTAATAAAACGCTAAACTAAAATAACTACTTTTTCTTACTATCATTAAAGATAATTATTTTAATAGTATATTTTTTTATGCTTGTTACTAAAGTGGTGTTTTATTATTAAAAAGATTCCGTTAATTATTGTTTAACAATCGAATTACGATTGATATATCGAGTAATTTAAAAATTGTTTTGTGAATTTAAAAAATATAAAAAAAAAAAAAAAAAAATATTAATTTAATATTTGTTTTTTTTTTTTTTTTTTTTTTTTTTTTTTTTTAATTTTTAATTGATTAATCAAAACTAAATTTTTTTTAGTTAACCAATAAATTTATTTAGTTATTAATTAAATTATTTTATATATATAAAATTCAGTTATTAATTTGATTAGCATTTAAAATAGTTTTTATTAAAAAAAATTGGTTATAAAATAAAATCAATTTAAAAAATAGTTTTTTTTGTTTTTAAATACAATTATTTTTATATAAAAAAATTGAAATTTCCAAAAAAGTTAAAATTCAGTTTTTATTAAAAAAAAAAATGGTTAACCAATTTAAAACAAAAGCTAACAAAAAAAAAATTGTGTTTATATTTTGGTTATTCAATTAAAATTAATGTTTAAATTTAGTTTTGATTAACTATTTTTACTAATATGTTATATTTTAAAATGTATTTTATAAATTAGTTTTTTTTTTTTTTTTTTTTTTTTTTTTTTTTTTTAGATATTTTTGAATTTTAAATGTCACCGCTTAATCATTCTAATCTTAATGGTAAATATAGTGTTCATGGTCTAAAAAAAGTGTGTCTTATATTAATATTTTGAACGATATTATTGTATATTCATTGATTTAAATATAAATGGTAAATGGATCAGGCAATGGAAAGGCTGTCTCATTGATGTATTTTTGGAACTCTTAGAGTCTTTGAAGTTCTCCTTCGTAATAATAAACTTTACTCATCCTTCTCGTCTTTTCATAATAATTTTCTTTCTTCTTTTCTTAGATTATTTTTTTTTTTTTTTTTTTTTTTTTGAATTTAAAGAGGCAAGAGAGAAGAAGAAGAAGATGTAAATAATAACAACAGATTCATCAAAGAGGCACAAGCCATATAATCACATACTCTCTGTTCTTGAATCAGATGAATTATTAGTAGATTATGATTCCTCACAAGAAGACCTCTCTCCTCTCATCACAACTCTCCAACACGAAATCACTGCTTCTCCCTCTCAACATAATAACTGTAACAATAACAATAATAATGATAATAATATTACTACTACAACTACTCTAGAAGAAGATGAAAGAGTTGAGAGTGTGATGAGACACCTTCTGGAAGCTTCTGATGACGAGCTTGGGATTCCAAACAGCGGTGGTGGACCTGAATTACAGGAAGCTGCAGGGTCGTCATCTTCGGTGGAGGATTTTGGTGAATATAATAATGGAGACGACGACAACAACAACAACATGTTTTCATCATCATCAATATTATGCGGTGATGATGATGGGTTATTATTATGGGAGCATCAAGATGAGACTGCTAACTACTATGCTTTCTTGCATTCTGATCAACTCTTTCTGTAATATAAGTTCTTATTATTAATATTATTGTTATTGTTGTGGTTATTAACTTATTATTATTGATGCATCAAATTTGTGAAAACACAAAGAACGCCCCTTTTTTTTTAAATTTTATCTCCCTCCAATTTTTTTTTTTTCAAAGAACTTGACAGTGGTGGAACATGATGTTGCTTCTTAATTATATCGAAAAAAAAATGTTAGTAATCAATATACTTTTTAAGTTTATTTTATATTTAAGTTAACAATAACTTTTTTTTATTGTTTATTAGAAATATTGATCTCTTAAGATCTTTTTTAAATCTCATTTTTTGGTGTATCATTACTACCTTTAATAAATGATAAAAAAATTAGATTTAGATTCTTTAAAATTTGAATTTCATTTTAGAGAATAAAGTGTGATCTCTCACCAATTTATTTTATAGGTGGGATAAAAAATAAATATGAAAAAAAATTTATTCAAAGATAAAAAATCACACTTTACCCTCTAAAATACAAATTTAAAATTTAGAATATCCAAATTCAAAAAAAGTATACACATAACAAAAATATAACATTAGAAAATCCACTCTCAATATTAGCGGTCAATATGCATAAGAAATAAAAAAAACTCATTGTTCCAAAACGTAAACTTTTTTGGGTCCCAATGAAACGCCTCGTTTGAGTCATATACCATGTAAAGATTCCCTTTAAAACGTGAATTTCTATAATTATACCATGAATTCAATTAATTAGTCAAGCTTAAATTTGAATTTCAAATTGTTAATTAAGAGCTTAAAATATTTATTGTCTTAAGTAATTTTATATTTAAAAATATTATTTGTATACTAAAATTAATTACCATTATATTGTATATAAATATATGTGTAGTTTAATTTATTTTTAATATATATTTATATTTTAACATATATTTTATACTGATAATTTACTTCAATAATTAATTTTAATATACATATAACATAATCGTTTTACATTAGTATTTAATAAGTACTCTTGTTATTATACCCGTTTATTTGATCAGTTTGAGGTTAGTTTTAATTGATTAGAGAAGAAAACCTGGCTTATTCTCGTAACACCCCAAAATTTCTCTAATAATAATGACAAGAGAAACAAGGTTCCACTTCTGCTAGTTAACGGATAATACTAAAATGTCTTGCATTTTAAATTATTAGAGACCAATTATCTTTTCTTGAGGGATTAATTTTTCACGAGAAAAAATTGATAGGCATCACTTAAGAAGTTTACTCTAAGTTCAAAGAAAGGAGGGATAGATTGAATTATTAGATCAAGTTTAAATTTGTGGTGATAATTTATGTAAATTAAAGTTAATACATTTGGGGGAGAGGATCTCACATTATTCTTCTCTGCCTTTAAATTATTTGAGAAATTATTGATAGATGATGACCCTTAGTTCATCATGGCTCACGNTCAGAAGAAAGAACAATAGGCTGTGGGTTTAGGCAGTTAGCCCTCTTTGTTGTACTGTTCTTCTTAGGAAGGATAGGGGAGAAGGGGATGAAGGGCGAAGGTCTTGGATTGTGCATGCTTGATCATATATCTTAGTTATGAAGTTTGCATATGATCCATGTTGTGCACAATCTCTTGTTGACAGTATTTTATGTATCTACTAATCAATTTGTCGCTCCGTTGCACAGGATATTGACAATTGTTATTTCTTGGTTATAAATTTTTTTATTAATTTAAATTGTGTTTTGTTGTTAATTATTGATATTGATGTATATAGTTAAAAGTGACGAACTATTTTAATATTATAAAGTTCGTTAAATCTTCATATTGCCATTTTTCCAAAGAAGTTTTTTTGGTAAATGAAAATTATGTAGTGTTTCATCTGAAATAAGTATTATTTTTAAAAGTTTTTGGCTTATAACCTCAGTTACCCTCTGTTTTTATCCATTAATCCTAAGGAAGAAGTTGAAGCCAAAGAATCTTGGCTCTGTGCAGTAACAAAAGTCACGGTTTTTCCTTCACCGAACTAGCAAGGAAGAAGACGTCGCAAGGAAGAAGACGTCGTCACTGAACCGTTGTTAGCAGAGACATTCTTCAGGTAGGTTAAAAATGTTGATGCTTTTGCCAGTTAGTGTACCTTTTTGTTAGTTCCTTTCGCTGTGGTCCCAATGTTAAATCCAAGGCTCTAGCCATCTCCCTATACAAGGCCAATGCTTCCTCATAAATGCCATTTTTAGCATTTCCGGCAATGACAGTGATCCAACACACAACATCCCTCACAGGTATTCTATCAAACACCTTTCTGACATTATCTATGTTCATAGCCATGGTGCTGCAATTGGCTCTGCATCTCTCAAACAATCCATCAAGCACCTTACCTGCCAGGCACCCAAGCCATGAGATTTAGAGTACATATTTATCAAGGCATTGGCTGTGTACAAATCAAAATTGAAGCCGAGATGAAGGATGCAGGCATGAAGAGATTGGCCAAGGTAGAAGTCCTTCAGAAGGGGCGCAAGCTTTAAGGAGAGAAGGGAATATGTGGCGGTTAGGCCGAATGCTAAGTGCCCTCATTTGACTAAAGGAGGAGAATGAATGGTTGAAGAAGCCATGGAAAGTGTAGCACTTGATGATGGAGGTCCAAGTAAGAGGAGGAGGGTTTTGCAGCAAGTTTCAGGGTTAATAATTGGCGATTTTGCACAGTTCGGGTTTAGAAGATGTTAAAATCAAATAATATTGAAGGACCAATTTGTCCTCATCATTTGGAGTATTTCCACTGTGGTTAATAATGGTTCCTTTTTATTCATTCACGACAATATGATTCTTTTGTGTGTCAGATCAAAAACCAGAATGGTAATACTTATGTATAAGCACATTAGTTAGATGTTCTGATTTTAATTTTTAGCTAGGTGGCCACGTGGCGTGTGGGATCGTGTACAACAATGAAGGTGAAGAAATCATACGGTACAGAGTAAGACAAATATAAGATGATTGAGTCATTATATGAAGAGTGTAACTAAATATGCGTCCAGAGACATAATGAGATGAAATTTAAAAATTATTATTGTTGCACACAGGGCCAAAGGAAGAGCTACCCAAAAGGCAAGGATATTTTACCTTGTGGCCCTTACCCATACTACGATTCATCAATGTAGTTTATATATATAGATATATTGTTACTATGTACCACATTTCTTTATTTCTCTTTAATTTCTTGCTAATATAAAAATTGGAATATTGCTCATAATCGAAAATACATTGAAGGCGGTCAAATGTACACTTTAACATTCCTCTGTGGTTAATGAATTGATTATTTAAATGTATGTATACTTAAGAGAAATACAGATATTTTGATAGTCCCGAGAGTAATTATAGAAGGATAGTGTTAACTTCTCTTTGTGGATAAAAAAATTATTGATTTAGTCTGTGCTTGGGACTAATAAAGAATAATTTGCGACTTGAGAGCAGGAAGCCGTATGGAACTACACTGGATAATATAAAATCTCCCCTTTTTTTTTTTTATGTTTTGAGCGCTAAATACATTAGCGAGCATTTCATCTGTACAACCGCCGCAACCCTATCTAAAACCATTTTTGATGTTACTTATCGATGGGCGAGACTTTACAGCCATTTGGAAACATATAACTGTGTGGCAAATTGAATAAATCTCAATTACCCTCTATGTAACCTCGTAACTTGAAAGGGTGGTCTCAGGAATCAGGTTACATATGTATATTATGTTTTATAAATTAATTTGCTTGCTCCCAAATGTTTGATTGAGGCAGAGGGAATTAATTGGTGCGGAGACCTGGAATTAAAAGCCAAATATGGGAAAAGGGAGGAAGATTGGTATCTCACTGCTAAGGTAAGAAATTCACAATGCCATCCGACTCATGTGAAGCTTGATAACTCGAGAGGCTGGTTAGAATTAAAAAATTGTAAGCTGAAGAAGCCAGTCACGTCAAATTATCTAACAACGCCTCCAATATCACTTCACGGTGAGGTCGAACCTCTTGCCAAGACTATAAGTTTAATTCTCCAACCCTGAAAACACCAACACAATATTCTCGGAATGTTAAAGATAAAGGAAATCGCTATGTTGTGGTGTCTCGGAGGTAGCCATCCGAACGACATAAAATCACATAAAATGGGTGAGTAATGAAACTATAAAACCAAACCAGCGCTATGTATGTGATGGAAACAATATCTAAATGGTAAAGGGAGAATCCGATAGGATTAAAACAATCTGGCACAAGAAGAAATCGCATAAAAATTAAGCTAAAATCAAAAAATGAACCTGTATTGTTGTTATAAAAAATCGAGTAGGAGACCGACTACCACGTGTCGTAGTCGAAACCAAAATATCGGTACCGGATAGTAAACGGCACAGGCCAAGGCAATCTATAATTCTATTACCCAAAAAGCATAGGATATTCAGAGCATAATAAGAGAAAAGACACACTATGTGTAAAATGAATAGGATATAATTGGTGTATGTAATACGGTTAACTATAGTGGAGCCGGGCAGTCAGGAATTAGATGAAACCAAGGACATTTACCATACTTGCTGAAATTGAACTTTGATAACAATTCGACCCTGTCCAAAACCCGCTTCTATGGCAAAATTCTTGTTTTTGAACCGTGGTATCTGAACACAGCTGCGATACAGAACCACAAGCACAGAATCCCGGCTGTGTTTCTAAATGATAAGCGTCGACGGTTTTTTACAATGGTTCTCGTGATTGGCTTGGCCTAGCGGAACACTCAAAAAATCCCGTTTCACTCCTTTCTGAATGGGCTCATTTTTATTTTCTACGATATTTAACAAATTCGCCTCTCAAGATATCTCTCAAACTCACTCAACTCCCGAGTAGTATATAAGCTCTTCTACAGCACCAACGCCAATTAAGGAGGAACGTCAGCGTCGCCGCCGTCCATTGTGCTCAGGGGCCATCGCCGCAGGGAGTGAGAAACTGCCCTCGTGTCGCGGTTGTGTTCGTGGCTCAGCCTCCCCCTGTGTCAAGCTCTCACACGCGGTCTCAGAAACCAAAAATCTCAAGGCTTACTTCTCGATTCGGTGGTCCGTTCGTCTGTCTACTTTCTTACTTCCCAGCCCCACTTTCTATGTCTTCCCGTAATTGTGTGCTCCGTTAGACTGTTGGTACCTGAAGAAGATTATGGCAATATAGTGCTACAACAAAGAAATTAGGTAAGTTAGAAGCACCAAAACCCCAACAACTAATGCTACATTTTTTTACTACAGGATAGTGCAAACATCTGTTTACATATCTTCTTCTTAATTGTCGATGTGGTTTGACTAGATGTAGGCTAATGTTGAATGAATTCATATTTTACACTTTAAAAAAAAAAAAAAAAAATATTTTAACAAATATATTATTTTTCAAAAAAAAAAAAAAAAAAAAAAAAAAAAAAAAAAAATTTTCAATCTAAAATTAATGATAATGATTAAAGTTAGGATGATAAGATAAATTTAAAGTGGTACAATCAATATATTCCCGAATTTTGAGTGAATCAATATGGAACGACTCAATACTAGATAGACGATACAGAAGTAAGATGTGGGGAATCAGCATTGGTAGAACCACTTGCTTTCGACCCTTATGGATTTTTTGGGATGATGTCCTCACAAATATCACCTCTGATAAACACAAACTAAACAGTATTTAGAGAGGACAGAAGGAGAGAAGCGCTGAGTTTATATGGAGAAAAAAACACGGACCACGGGCCGCGACTTCAGGCAGGGAAAGGAATATTTTCCCAAAGACCGATTTGCTTGCAAAGAGGGGGCCTTAGATGTATGTCTCAATGGGATTTCATGTAGGGGTAGCTGTAAGACGATTGTATTGTGGAATGGTTCTAAGTAAACAAATGATCAAATCGATCGACTAGTATGGCGTCGGTGGTATGGTGATGGGTCTCTGTTTGAGCTCTGATTCTGGTGAAAGCTTTATAACAACCGGGCTGATTAATTATAGGGCTGGACGCACACAATAACCATAAAAACCTAAAACTGTAGTCGAAGAAGTATATTGCTGTTTGAAGTTAAAAAGGAGAAGAAATTTACCGGAGAGAAACTCGTAGAGCTGTCCGAACCGGTAAGAATCGTGAATAGATGCCGCCGAGTTTTTTAAGAGGGAAAATT
>QBTX01001816.1:4316-32097 GCA_003063285.2 Arachis monticola
TTWARGRMYTKGGKWAWTWMYTTTTTTTTTCTTAGACAAACAAAAAWGAACCAATTTCAGAAGGTTAATGGTCCCTTTGCGTAAATACCTGCTTCATTTTAATTTTCATAGGGTAAATGTGTTCAAATAATTTATGTAWGTAGATAATAATTATAAACCTAAGTTAACTTAATAATTTTAAGTATTTGTAAGTCAAAATAGTTAATTAATGAATTRATTTGGCTCATATTTATTACTTATAAAAACTATTTTATTCATTAAAATTATAAAAATGAAAATAATTTACATATGTAAAACAGAGTACATTAACCTAATTTGTGATTAAGTTGTCGAGGGCAATGATTTGGAGTGAGATTGAAAAGCTAGTAGTGATGGTAGCAATGGAACTCAGTGGTGATTAAATTATGAGAATAAAATTGCTATTTGGATCTAAAAACCGTTGTAAAATAAAAAATGAATGTCACAATCTATTACGATGAAAATATAAAAAAAAAATAGGAATTGTAACTAATTTTGATTAAAAAAAAGGAAAAAAGTCTTTTTAATTTTATAAATTTTTTTTTTAGAATTTGAATTTGGGAGTTTTGTTATGTATAGCTAGAGAATTGAGGAAATTTAATGTTACTATATGTTAGGGATTTGAGTTGTAATGATAAAGGTTAGCATAGTGATTAGTTAGTTTTGGCGGCAAAGTTAGTTAGGCTTCAGCTGTGACTTAGTTTTTGACTCAGCCTTATATTCCTCTGCTATATATACCTAGTAGCATCAGTGTATACTGTATAGTAATCATTAATCAATATATTTAAGTAAATGCAATTTTACTCATTCAGTTCTATTCTTTTTTCTTGTTCCTTTAATTCCTTTGTTCATTCACTCTAGCGGTCTAGCCGTTAAGCTTTTACTCTAATATACGGAAGTGGATCATTTTCATTGAAAAAAAAAATTATGTTTAATCTCATTTTTTATTATTCTCTCTCTTATTTATTTTTGATCCCACTTACAAAATTAAAGATAAAAAATCGCATTTTATTCTTTTAAGCGTTAAAAAAAATAAAGATTATCCATTTCTCTAACATACCCATTATAAAATGGTTTACTTTCGAGTAAATTATATACATAACTACCCCAAAAAAATATTTAAAAAAGATATTCACATACATAACAACATAAGTGATAAAATGAGTATTTACAACTAGAAAAATAATAGAAGCAAGATAGATACATTCGTGAAAATCAATAAAAGATAAATAAAACAAATGAAACAAATAAAACAAATGAAACAATTAAAAAAAAAAACAGTATAACTAAAAGAAAGGGAGAAGGAAGGTGGTACTTGCCTTTAAATTTCTTTGTCCTCGTACTAATGTGGGTCAAGGTAATAATGATACTGTGGAAACGCGTCAAAGAGAGGGTCATGCTCTCATCAAACTCTATCGTGCAAGTCCAAGAACAGAGGGCGAAGAGATTGGAGATGAGGAATCAAGCTTCATCCATGGTGAAGCAAGATGTGAGAGTATGTGATGAGAAAGAGTGAGAGAAAGGAACGGGAATTGAACTCAAAGTGATGTTGATGTGAAAAATGTTCAATTAGTTATTTCCCTTGTTTTGACATTCTGTTTATATACAAACTAAAGGGAAAAAAATAAAAGAGTCATTAACTTAACTGATTAGCTATAATCTCTAACTGATTAACTATGCCAGTTGGCATTCCTAATTTCTATTTACAAATGCCTATTCAAGTTACAGCCTCCCGCAAACTAGGACTATAAATATCCAGAAGTCCTAGTTTGGCAATGTTGCTGTTGAAGGGTGCTGGRGCCAGAGCTTTAGTGAGGAAATCGGCGAGTTGGTTAGAGGACGAGACCGGCATCAGGTGAGTGAGGCCTGAAAGATGTTGATTCCTGGCAGTGTGACAGTCGACTTCGATATGTTTCGTTCGTTCATGRAAAATTGGGTTGGTGGCGATGTGAATGGCGGATCTGTTATCACAGAAGAGTGTAATTGGTTTCGTGAKGGGRAGTCCAATATCCTTCATKATGTAGGAGAGCCACTGTGCTTGGCAAGTTGCAAGYGCCAGTGCCCGATACTCGGCTTCAGAGGAGGATCGTGCGACTGTGCTCTGCTTCTTGCTCTTCCAACTAATCAGCGACTTACCAAGATAAAAGCAGTGACCAGTGATTGACCTGCGAGAGTCAGCACAAGTTGCCCAATCTGCATCTGAGAATCCGGTAAGAGTGAGATCATTATCTGCCAAGAAGAGAAGGCCAACAGCGGGACAACCTTTCAAATATTTTAAGACACGATAAGCTGCTTGCATATGAATATCAGTGGGATAATCGATGAACTGACTGAGCCTTCCCATAGCATAGGCAATGTCTGGTCTGGTGTTGGTCAGGTACARAAGCCTGCCAATTAACTGTCTGTATCCAGTTTTGTCTTCCAGTGGAGTCCCACTCTCCCTAGATAACTTTGAAGCAGTGGTGTAATCCATAGGTGTGCTTACTGATTTGCACTCTAAGAATCCAAAGTCTTTGAGAATATCCATGGCATACTTGCGTTGGCATAGATGAACGCCCTTCGAAGATCTAGCGACCTCCATACCCAAAAAGTACTTTACATCCCCCAAGTCTTTGATTTTGAACTTCTGATCCAGCAGTTGCTTGATAGACTCAATTGCAGCAAGGTCATCTCCTGTGAGTACCAAATCATCTACGTATACCATAATAATAGTGACGCCATGAGTGGTGAGTTTGGTGTACAAAGAGTGATCAGATTCTGATTTGATAAAACCAGCGGATTTCAAGGTTTCAGTCAACTTTAAGTTCCATTGCCTGCTTGCTTGTCTTAAACCATACAAGGACTTCTCAAGCCTGCACACTGACTTCGGGCTTAATCCTGGTTGCTGCAGTCCAGGGGGTAGCTTCATGTATACTTCTTCGTTCAACTCTCCATGTAAGAAGGCAGTGTTTACATCCAACTGCTTGATGTGCCACTTCTTTGCTGCGGCCAAAGCCAACACAACTCTTAAGGTTGACATTCGAACAACAGGGCTGAAGGTGTCTATGAAATCAACTCCTTTAATTTGTGTGAAGCCCTTTGCGACTAGTCTGGCCTTGTGGCGTTCAATGGTCCCATCAGGATGATATTTGATTCGGAACACCCACTTGCAACCGATGGCTCTCTTGCCAGATGGGAGTGTGGTGATTTTCCAAGTATGATTTCTCTCCAGTGCCTCCAGTTCACATTGTATGGCTTCTTTCCAGCAAGGGTGAACAACAGCTTGCTCATAGTCACTAGGAACAATATTTGAAGAAATGGCCAAAGAGAACGCTCGATGTTTTGTACTAAGTGCATCATAAGAGATGACCTGTGACATAGGATGCCTGCAAAGAGAATTGGTAGCAGTGGTATTTATGTGGCATTGATAGTCATTGAGATAATTTGGTACTTTTCTAATCCTGGCAGATCTTCTAACAACACGTGAGGTGAAGTTAGGTGCAGGTGATGCATGAGGATTAGTAGAATGTGATGTGGCTTGTGAAGCAGTGACAGGTGCAGAGATGTATTATGATGAATCTTGTTGTATTAATGTGTGATCTGCAATAGGTGCATTATGATGTATATGATGAGATGAATTGGATGTGTTGTGTGATGAATGCATGAATGAGTTGTCTGTGTTATATGTGTCATCGGTAAAAGGATCGTCAAAATTATGTCGAAAGAGCTGTGATTTTTGTGAATGTTGGATAAGTTCAGCATTTGATATTTTTGGGTTATCGGTTGAATCAGATTCTGAAGTTGAGTATGGAAAGTGGTTTTCATAGAAAATAACATTTCTAGATGTAAATATATTTTTGGATTGCAAATCTATAAGAGTGAATCCCTTTGTCCCTTCCTTGAAGCCCAAAAAAGCACATTTCTTGGCTCTCGGATCCAATTTTGTTCTGCCATTAGTAAGGGTTGATGCATATGCTAAACATCCAAATACCTTTAAATTGCTTAAATCTGGTATTTTATTAAAAAGGATGTTGAAAGGAGAACTGTTTTTGAGAAATTCACTTGGTTGGATATTGATTAGATGCACAGCATGTTTGACAGAAAAATTCCAAAAACATTTTGGCATGGATGAGTGAAATAGTATAGCTCTTGCCACCTCTAACACGTGTTGGTGTTTTCGCTCCACGATACCATTTTGCTGGGGGGTTTCAACACAAGATGTGTGATGCAAGATGCCATGAGATGCATAGAATGATTTTAAGAGAAATTCAGGGCCATTATCAGTTCGCACGCATTTTACAGTTTTGTTAAATTGGGTTTTAACCATTGCAATGAAATTCTTAACAAGGTCAGACGCTTCAGACTTGGCTTTCATGCAATGTATCCAAGTGTATCGACTCTTGTCATCCACAATGGTCAAAAAATACTTGTGTCCATGAATGGAAGGTGTTGATATAGGACCCCAAATGTCAAGATGCAACAAATCAAAACAGCTAAGAGATTCAGAAGTACTATATGAAAATGGTAATCGCTTTTGCTTTGCTAAATGGCAAGAGTTACATGGATTTATTTGTTCATTACAATTGATGAAGGGATGAGTTTTATGCATTATTTGTAGTCTATGCTGTGGAATGTGACCTAATCTAGTATGCCATAAGGCATTTATGATATGTGTGTAAGCTGCAGAATTGTCATCAGTAGTGACAGCTGCTGTGAATGTAAGTGATGGGTGCCTGGAAGTGTGTGTGAAATCAGTTTTGTGAGCTGCAGAACAGAAAAATTGCTTATCCAATGTATAGAGACCATCAGCACATTTAGCTACTCCAATCCTCTTCAAAGTAGCTTGGTCCTGTATCTCACATAAGTTGTCATCTATGAGCATTTTGCACTTCAACTTGCTGGTTAATTTTGACACAGAAATTAATTTGAAATCGAAGTTTGGAATGAAAAGCACATTTGAAAGGTATAATTGATTAGAAAACCTTATGGTGCCAATGATGCTACTAGTCGTATGGCTACCATCAGGCATTCTAACAATCATGGGACTGATTTCTTGATATGATTGAAAATCGTCCAAATTAAAAGTGACATGATCAGTTGCCCCTGTGTCTATTACCCAGAGGTGAGATTTAGCAGTAACAAAGGTTGAAATGTTGCTACTGTATTTTAAAATGACAGTGTTACCTTGAATCAATGGAGTATTGTTTGTGGTGGATTGAACCTGATTTGTGACTTGAGGTTGTTGCTGAGCCTCCTGTCCTTTGAGAAATTGCAGAATTGCATCCTTTTGGTGTGAAGAGAGTTCATAACTTGTAGAATCACCAACTTCCTTCTGACTGTTGCTTAGGCTGCATTGGCTGAGATCATCAAGTCTCTTCTCAGCAGGTGCTTCAGCAGCAATGTAGTTGACGCTACTGATTTGCCTTTGCCTCAAGTGAGGCGGCAAACCATGCTTTTTATAGCATGTCTCAATAGTGTGGCCGGTCTTGTCACAGAATGTACATTGCACTCTGCTTCCTCGTCCTCTGCCAGGAGCCTGGTGTCTACCTCTCCCTCTGCCTCTCCCTCGGTTGCTTTCATTGTTCGATTGCATGGATCTGTTAAAGAAAACCTTGGATTCATTGCATTCATTGAATTGTCGTTCCTGCTGTGTTAACATGGAGAAGGCAGCATCAATGTCAGGTGTGGGATTCATCAGCATTAGTTGGGATCTGACATTAGCGTATTGGTCATTCAGTCCTCTTAAAAACCTGGTGGTGCAATCCTCTTGCCTATGCTCTCTGATTATATTCAACCCACATGAGCACACAGAAGTACAATTTACGCAATCAGGAATGGGTCTGAAATTGTTCAAATCCTCCCAAAGAGATTTCAGCTTTGTGTAATAAGCTGTAACAGTAGCGTCTCCCTGTTTCAATTGAAATAGTTCTTCYTGCAATTCTGCCACCCGAAACTTATCACCATGATAATATCTATTCCTCAGTTCCTTCCAAATATCTGAGGCGTTATTATTCCAAATCACGCTCGCTGAAATTTCAGGACTCAATGATAGCGTTATCCATGACACTAAGTAAGTGTTGCATTTCTCCCAAGCTTCAAAAAGCGCATCGTTTTCATTCGGCCTTGTGATTGATCCATCAATGAACTTGAGCTTATTCTTTGACTTCAAGGCCAACAACATGGCTCTGCTCCAAGCACTGTAATTACTTGCAGTTAAAATAACTGGAATGAGAGGATTACCAGGACTTTCGCTCGGATGGAGAAAGTAAGGGCTCGCTGGATCTTGCCATGAATTGACTGAATTTCTCGCCATCTGAGCTTGAATTGCTGACATTTGTTTCAAAAAATTCGCAATTGATTGAGCATCCATCACATTGGGATTCAACGGTTGAGTGTTATCCATTGCAGTTTAGGGATTGAAGAAAATGAGAAGGGGATCTTTCGAGATGAAAGAAATCGGAGCGGTTACCAGGGGAAAAATGAAAGAAAATGAAATTCAAGAACACAATTGACGAATTCAAGAATCTGTTTGGTTGCCAGATTCAAATCTTCTATTCTTGGTCTCGTTGATCGGAGCGGTTACCTCCCTTCCACGCTCACCGCACCATGTGGAAACGCGTCAAAGAGAGGGTCATGCTCTCATCAAACTCTATCGTGCAAGTCCAAGAACAGAGGGCGAAGAGATTGGAGATGAGGAATCAAGCTTCATCCATGGTGAAGCAAGATGTGAGAGTATGTRATGAGAAAGAGTGAGAGAAAGGAACGGGAATTGAACTCAAAGTGATGTTGATGTGAAAAATGTTCAATTAGTTATTTCCCTTGTTTTGACATTCTGTTTATATACAAACTAAAGGGAAAAAAATAAAAGAGTCATTAACTTAACTGATTAGCTATAATCTCTAACTGATTAACTATGCCAGTTGGCATTCCTAATTTCTATTTACAAATGCCTATTCAAGTTACAGATACGAAGATGGAAGATGGAAAAAATCTGGTGTCTCCCATCTCATTGCTCCTCGTTTCGGTTCGAATTTTATTATGGATTCCCGATTAATTGTCTTTGTGAAAAAAATGGATACCTGCAGAGATATCTAATTATCTATGTATTTTTATGGTATAATATTATTCAATATATAATGTAACACAATTCAAACGCAATTGTAATATAATTTAACATACATATTAAAATAAAATAAAAATAATTTCTAATATATAAAATAATATAATTTACCTCAATAAATGAAGACATTTTAATAAATTTATCTTTGCAGACATTTAGCATATTTTCATATAGTATTTTTACTTTTGTCTCTGTTGTATTTATCCGCGAAGACAGATTTTATCCCGGTGAAGATTTGTGGGTCTTCATTTATCCTTCTATCTCAGATCATTTCTGCAAATACCTGTTTTTGAGATTTTTTTTTGTCATCTCTAATGTTGTGGCACCTAGCTTTCTCAATGAATAATTATATTTATTTATATTAGTTTCAGTCCTAAAGTATTTTTTGTGACTTTCATTCCTAAAATATGAGTACTAAAATGATTTAACTTTGAGTAAAGTATCGTTTTTGTCTCTAACGTTTGGAATAAGTTCTAAAGTTGTCCCTAACGTTTCAATCGTCTTATTTAAGTCTCTAACGTTTCAAAATTGACTCAATATTATCCTGCCGTTAGAGATCCGTTAACAGAATTGATGGCAGGACAAAATTGAGACGATTTTAAAACGTTAGAGACTTAAACAGGACAAAAACGTTGGAGACAAAAACAATACATAAAAATAAATTTTAATTTAATTTTATCTTTCAATAATATCAATCTTTTACTGTACATAGTATTCAATTATTTTTTAATTACATCAAAATAAATTACACTTAATTACATTACTTTTATTTTCAATAAATTTATTTTTTTATAATTTTAAAAAATTTTGATACATTAGAGAGACAAAAGGTATAATTTATATTTTATTATATATATATATATATTATTTTTTTTTTTACAAGTTTATATACTAGTCATTCTACAAACATTACATGATAACTAAAAATCTTTAAGAGTAAAATTATAAAAAAAAATTAATTTATTTAGAATGAAAGTAATATGATTAAGTATAATATACTTAGATGTCATTAAAAAATAATTGAATACTATGTACAGTAAAAGTTGATATTATTGAAGGATAAAATTAAAATTTATTTCTATGTATTGTTTTTGTCCCCAACGTTTTCGTCCTATTTTAGTCCATAACGTTTCAAAATCGTCTCAATTTTGTCCCGCCGTTAATTCTGTTAACGAATCCCTAACGGCAGGACAACATTGAATCAATTTTGAAATATTAGGAACAATTTTAAAACTTATCCCAAACGTTAGGGACAAAAACGATACTTTACTCTTTAATTTTATTTTCAATTTAAATGCACGACTTACTTTTTATTTCATTTCAATTAAAGAAATATATAATTTATTTTTCATTTTTATTTTTTATAAGTATCTAATAATACAATTTTAATTAAATTCAAGATTTTTTTTATTATGTTTTATTTATTCATATAAAATTTGATGTTTACAATGATATATAATCTCTTGAAATTGGAGCATTTGCTAATTAAGCAAAAGTATGCAATAACATAACTTACAAGAAAATCCAGAATAACATCATCGTCGGGAATATATATATATATATATAGCGATTGATAATTTGATTGGAGCGGAAATCGTAAGAATAAACTTTTTGTTTTTGTTTGAATGTGATTCAGCTGGGGACAGAGAGGTATGCGATGCTTGTTGCTATTAAATATCCAATACAAATATGCCAATAAGATCCTTGTTGCTAATGAATATCTAACCTGCGACTATGTAAGAATTGTTAAAAATAATATATTTTTATATTTTAATAATATTTTATTTAATAATATTTTATAAAAAATATTATTAAATAATAAAAAATATTACTTTAATTTTAACAACACTTTATAAAATCTTGTAATTATGGTAACATAAACATAATAAAATGCAATGAACCTTGTAATTTTGATACTTTTAAAGATTATCTTGTTATTAAAATTCTTTTTGTCTTGCTAACTAGAATTTTAGATAAAGAGAATGTAAATTCTAACTCAAAGTAAAAAACCGAAGATAAAGAGAACACATTTGAAAAACTAATTTTGATGTGCTTATTCCAAAATTTTGCTAATCTTTCAATTCAAGACAGGAATTTTTCAATTCAAGACAGGAATTTTGAGGCTGGAAAAGAGAAGGATAAAAAGCAAAGTGTGAATAACGTTCACAACCTAAGTGGAAATAAGGAGAATGCTATTAATAACAAAGTTGTCTGGGAGGAGATAAGGAAGGTGTTGAGTTTGAGAAAATAAAAACAATACTTTTATAATGACTAATATTATAACTTTGGGATAAAAGTCTTAAAATTGTTTGTGATGTGTGTGTTTTGTGCAGAAGATTAAAAAGCATGAACTTCAAATTTCATAAGGTTGTTGTAGCTAATCGTCCTTATGTTCACATATTTAGCTGATTTAGATGTATTGGTTAAAAAATATTTGAACTTTGTTGAAAATATTGTTTATCTAAACTGAAAAAACCTTTTTAAAATTCAAAAATCAATTTACCTTAAATTAGTTCGAGAGTTCTATGCTAACATGTACTATCATGAAAAAATTGTTTATTCATATGTAAAGGGTAGCGAAATTTATTTAAACAAAGATTCAATCAGGAAAGCCCTAGATTTTTATGACCTAGGTGTAAATGCTTACATCTCAGGTAAGTGAGATAATGATATTGGCATTTCACAGAAAGATGTTTTGGCGAATATATGTGTGAACATTTCTCTCATGGATGGTGTTACTCCAAATCACCGGTCTCTAGGTCCTGTTAGACCCCAGTTGCACCGAATCATCACTCTTATTCTCTTGCCTCAAAGTGATTCTTATCAAAGAGTTACTCTCTGCGACACCTTTGTTCTATATGCCATTCTCAACAAAGCTGAAATCTCTTTTGCATACTTGATGATGTGTTACATGTACGATTGCATCCACGGTGACAAAAATGTTTCCTTACCATATGGTATATTTTTAACCTATTTTTTTTAATATTTTTGTGTTGATTTAACTGATGAGAAATAATAGAATAGAACTTCTTTTCTGAAAGGTAGCAGTGCAGTAAAACAATCTAAGAAAAAAGGAATTATGGCTGCAAAAGACATTGTCATGGAAGAAGAAGAAGATGAAAGCATCCCTCCATCCTCGGTTGCTGCCTTGCTGGCATATCCTCCTCCAACAAGTATTTAGTCAATAGCATCGTAAAAGATGTTCTCCAAGAATTTGTGAATTTGACCAAACATCTTATCAACTCGAGCAAGCAAACAAGAAAATTGGCAATTCAAAATAAAAATTTCTTGACAAAGTTTCAAAGCCGAGTTGAAGTGCTTGTTAAGTACATTAATTCCTTGAAAGATGAACCAATGCAATCTGATCAAGAAGATGAAAAGATCTTGAAGACTGAGGATGAGGGATCTGATGTCTAGTCTATTATCTCTATTGTTGCTGCTTAAAACTATTTCTGTGATGATCTTTTTATATACTCTACTTTTATCTGGATGATTGTAATTTTGATTTGAAAGATTTCACTTTGAACTACTGAACTTTTATGCTTAACAAAAACATTTTGTGCAGGGCATATTTTACTTTTTCGATGACAAAAAGGAGAGTAAAAATAAAAAATAAATTATATGTTTGATGCTGATTGGTGATGCTTAATACTGCACTTTATGGTTGTTTGATTGTTTGAAGCTGCATTGTGGATTTTTGAGGCTTGATAGTTTATTTTGAATATACTGGTTCAATGTTTTCAGGGAGTGGTTTGATTGTTGTTAATGTATAACTGTTGAAGATAGGTATAACCATTGGTTATAGTTTTTGCACATAGATGGTTGTTTTAATAATAATCAGAGGTTGAGAAAGCACACATTCAGGGGGAGTCAACTAAATGAAAAAAAGGGGAAGATCAACTTAAAGTTGAATCATCAAAGGGAAGTATTATGAAACTCCTCTCACTTCTTTTAATTTCAATTTATTTTATTTTATAATGTTTGTCATTAAGAGAGAGATTGTTGAATTTGAAAAAAAAACAATAATTTGATAATGACCAACGTTATATCTTTGGGTTAAAAGCCCAAAAAATGTTTGTGATGTGTGTGTTTTGTGTAGAAAACCAACAACAAGTCCAATTACAAATGCCAACACTCATTCTCTTCTCTAACGGATGTTCAATATGCCAAACACTCCAATCAAATATTCTAATCTTCTTTCTTCTAATTGTTACTCATGTGAATGACCTTAAATCAAGGGTAAAAAGTTTTAAAAGCAAGCAAAGAAAGGGAAGCTTTTAGGGTTTCATCAAAAATAAAAAAGGCAATCACCAAATCCAAGAAACAAAGAGTAAAAAGGAAGAAAATTCAAATGCTAGTTCCAAAAGTAATAATCAAATCAAATATTGAATCAAAAGAAAAATCAGAATAACATTTTCATTTTTGTGCTACCCTTTTAACTTATTGAAGCTACCTTCCTTCTGCATACACCTTTTGGGTAAGATAAATAAAACAAAAATTGTGTATCTCTGTTGTAAATCAAAGGTCACAATTAAAACTTAGGACCAAAGAATATATTAATGGTTCAGATTCTTAAATCCAAAAGAAAAAGAAATGAAGAGAAGTGATGTGGTATTTTACAAACCACACTATTAACCGGTTATTGAGTAACCGGCAAGTGGGTCATACCAAGTAATACCTTACGTGAGTAAGGGTTGATCCCACGAGGATTGATGGATTAAGCAACAGTTATTGAGTGATAAGCTTAGTTAGGCAAGCAAAAAAGGGTTTTGAGATATTCAAAAGGTTTAAATTCGAAACTAAAAAATATAAAAGGATAGACAAATAAATAAGTTGGGAATAAAATATGGAGAAAACTGTTAAGGCTTCAGAGTTATCTATTTTCCGGATTAACTTTTCTTATTAACTATTTTAATTATGTAGGATTTAATTTATGGAAAATTATATGTGACTAGACCCTAATTCCTTAGACCTTTCTAGTCTCTCTAAAATTCATTAACTGCATTCCTTGTCATTTTTTACATGATCAAATTCCAGTTATATATGCCACAAAACCTCTAATTATCCAAAAATAAAAGGATTATATGTCACGTATCCCGTTAAATCCAGATATTAAAATTTAGGAGAATATGTTTTCAAGCTGTTGTTCAAGTAAAGAGTTTTTCCAAGTTTTACAAGAACTCAAATAGAAAGAGGGTCATACTTCCGTTCACCAAATCATAAAATAAAAGCGAAAACAATTCTTTAAATTATAAATCCATACATAAATTAAAATAGAAAAAGCAATAAAATCAATCCATACAAATAGACAGAGCTCCTAACCTTAACAAATGGAGGATTAGTTGCTCATGGAATGCAGAATGTAAATTTGTATAGATTTCCCTGATGGAATCTGATGAGCGGATAATTTGTACGCTTTTTGGCATTGTTTTTAGTAGTTTTTTTAGTAGTTTTAGTTGAGTTTTTAGTATATTTTTATTAGTTTTTAGTTAAAATTCACTTTTCTGGACTTTACTATGAGTTTGTGTGTTTTTCTGTGATTTCAGGTATTTTCTGGCTGAAATTGAGGGCCTGAGCAAAAATCTGATTCGGAGACTGAAAAGGACTGCAGATGCTGTTGGATCTGACCTCCCTGCACTCAAAGTGGATTTTCTAGAGCTGCAGAAGCCCAATTGGGGCGGCTCTCAACGGCGTTGGAAAGTAGACATCCTGAGCTTTCCAGCAATATATGATAGTCCATACTTTTTCCAAGATTTGATGGCCCAAACCGGCGTTCAAAGTCACCTTTAGATTTCCCAGCGTTAAACGCCGGAACTGGCACCAAAATGGGAGTTAAACGCCCAAAACTGGCACAAAAGCTGGCGTTTAACTCCAAGAGAAGTCTCTATACGAAAAATGCTTCATTGCTCAGCCCAAGCCACACCAAGTGGCCCGGAAGTGGATTTTTTATGTCATTTACTCATCTCTGTACACCCTAGGCTACTAGTTCTCTATAAGTAGGACCTTTTACTATTGTATTTTAATCTTCTGATCTTTGGAATCTTTTGATCTTAGATCTTTTGATCAACTTTGGAGGATGGCCATTCGCCATGCCTAGACCTTGTTTTATGTATTTTCAACGGTGGAGTTTCTACACACCATAAGATTAAAGGTGTGGAGCTCTGCTGTACCTCGAGTATTAATGCAATTACTATTGTTCTTCTTTCAATTCAGCTTGTTCTTATTCCAAGATATTCATTCGTACCCAAGAACATGATGAATGTGATGATTATGTGACGTTCATCATTCTTCACTTATGAACAAGTGACTGACAACCACTTCTGTTCTACAACCAAACAAGGCTCTAATGTTATCTCTTGGAATTCTTTAACCGGAATCTTCGTGGTATAAGCTGAGAACTGATGGCGGCATTCAAGAGAATCCGGAAGTCTAAACCTTGTCTGTGGTATTCTGAGATAGAGATTCAATGGATTGAATGACTGTGCGAGCTTCAAACTCCTGAGGGCGGGCGTTAGTGACAGACGCAAAAGAATCACTGGATTCTATTCCGCCTGATTGAGAACCGACAGATGGATAGCCGTGCGTGACAGGTGCGTTGAACATTTCCACTGAGAGGATGGGAGGTAGCCACTGACAACGGTGAAACCCTTGATACAGCTTGCCATGGAAAGGAGTAAGAAGGATTGGATGAAGACAGTAGGAAAGCAGAGAGACGGAAGGGATAAGCATCTTCATACGCTTATCTGAAGCTCTCACCAATGATATACATAAAAGTATCTCTATCTTTATCTTTATGTTTTATTCATATATCACCCATAACCATTTGAGTCTGCCTGAMTAAGATTTACAAGGTGACCATAGCTTGCTTCATACCAACAATCTCTGTGGGATCGACCCTTACTCGCGTAAGGTTTATTACTTGGACGACCCAGTRCACTTGCTGGTTAGTTGTGCAAAGTTGTGTTTATGCCATGGTATTGAGCACCAAGTTTTTGGGGCCATTACTAGGGATTATTTGAGTTGTGAAAAGTAGTGATCACAATTTCGCACACCAGAATCCCCCTTTTGGAATCTACCTAATAGAAGAGAAGTCTCCCCTTTTTATAACTAATCCTAATTAATTTGAAATCTAATATTTAAAATTAAGATAATATCTTTTCYTATTTTAAAATCAAATTTGAATTTAAATCAGAATTAACTAACTACTCCGCGTCTTATAATGTGGGGACCACTTGACTTCACTGGATCCGCGCCTAACTTGGGTGCTAAAATGGGGCCCAGAAATCACCCCCAGCAGTTTCTGTGTTTTCTGCACATGGCGCATGTCACGCGTACGCGTCAGTCACGCGTACGCATCGAGGGTCTTTTCTGCGAGTCACCCGGACGCGTCGGTCATGCGTACGCATCACTGAGCAAATCTTCAAATCACGCGTACGCGTCGGTCACGCGCACACGTCGCCATGGATACCTCCAATTCATGCGCACGCGTCAGGCACGCGTGCGCGTCACTCCTCGCAGCCATCTCCTTTGCTTCTTGTGTTGCAGAAACTCCATCAAATCCAGCYGAATGCTACCTAAAATAAACAAAATTGCAAAAGACTCAAAGTAGCATCTATAGTGGCTAAAATATAATTAATTCTTTATTAAACTCAACAATTTAAGTGCAAATTCACTAGGAAAAGATAGACAAGATGCTCACRTATTGAGAAGCAGCTAGGTAAGGATTCAAGCCAACTCTAATCAGCATTGTTGTCCCATCTCTTGTTTGCATTTCTACTCTGAATTTTGGAAAARAAGAACAAAGTCAAAGATKTTCAACTAAGATCAAGTTTTGGAARTTTTACTCTTATTTAAAAAGGGCAAACAGCCAGAAATTGAAGTAAGGAGAGTGAACACACTATTTGGATTGTAACACCCTACCATACAGAGTCTTATGCTTAAGTCATAATCAGAGATGGGGGAAGGTAAATTACGACCTCTAAATAAAAATTTAGTACGTATAGTAGTATGTAAACGATTATAACTAGGAGCTTGTAGAAAAGGGGTAACAAAAAAAATCGAACTCAAAAGCGCAACACTCCGAATCGATAACGTAACGAACAAGGATAATACTACCGAGATTAAATAAATACACTAAGGATGACACAAATAAACATGGATATCAAGACTCAAGATCGGCTGCGAAGATAACGAAGTCGTACGCAATTATAATATATACATATGAAAAAATAAGACAAAACCTCAAACGTGAAAGCCAAAGGACACTCCACTATACAATAATACTATTCTTTCTCGAAATATTCTTACCTCATATAGAGGTGCCCATACACAGTTAGTATATTTAATTTAATTTTTTTTTTTTTTTCTTTATTGATAGAAAATACAATCATAAACAACATAGTCCAGAACATAAAGGAGTCTTCAATCAGCTAAATCTAGTCAGATTTCACCACTGTTGCCCTCAGCGAGGAAAACCTCACGTCCTAGGCTCTGAAAACCAAAAATACCGCTATGGTGAGAACCAGAGGTCCCCAGCATGTAACAGCTTCCACAATATAATAATACATAATAAAGAGAAGCCAAAGAGCAATGCCAGTCGACTGTCAGCTCCAGTAATATCAAAAGCTTATAAACCAGCTAAACCAATATAAGGCATCTGACTAAAGACTTCATGTCTAACTAATATTCCTTTCCAATTCCTTCAAACCCCCCAACCACCAGCAGGAGTATAAATGTAGCAAACCACAGTTATACAAATCAATACAAGAAATCACAATAAGTGGACAAATCAATGGGAGTATTACAATGACTTAAACTAGTGCAGTAACAGTAGGTGCACTAAATTAGCAACGCATAGTAATGCAACAGATGTCTGACAGTGGCTAATGAAACATCTGTCATTAAGGCAATCCACATAGACATACCTATGAATCAGTTCCCTAGGTTATGAACTCTTGTCATTATAGGCCAACCGATGGTCTGGCGGCTAACCTTGACTGTCCACTCGTCACGCATCCCCAAACTCGAGTTATACATTCGTTATATTAAACTTGATCATAATCATATCTAAATCCAACATCCACCTCACATGGTGGAAATATTTATGGGGGGAGCTCATCCCGGTCTTTCACAGTGCCCGCCACACTTACGACATATCGGGATCAAACAGAGTATCAAAGTCTCAACTTGGAGCACGTGGTGGCTAGCCATGCTACTCACCCAGGGAAACTCGTATCTCAGATATGGTGAAAGTTGCAAATCACAATTATCCAAAATCGTCAGCATAACACATGCATGAATCTCATCCATGGACAAGCATCTATATCAGCCATCCAGCTCACGGTTCAGTCCAGAACCAGCCAATATCCATATCAAGCCTCATCTAAGACACACATCGGCTCACGGTTAAATCCCATAACCAGCCAACCCGGACCACGGTTAAATCCATAACCAGCCGTTTCATTAACAATTTACAGACCTTTCGGCCCATGGCATAACCAAGCACTTCCTACCACCATCCTCCGCATCTTCACTTAATCATCTTTGATCCTCATATGATCATATCTCATTTTTCCCTTGCTTCACTTGTAGTTACCTCGATTCACTACCCCTTTTTAAAGCCTAGGCATGATCCTAATGATTTAAGACATAAATGGTGAGATCGGAGGCTTAGAAGCTGATGAGAATTGGCTTTTAAAAACTCAAAAAATCAACGTTGGGATGAAAACAGGCCACGCATAACGCGCACATCCACGCCACGCGTGGGATGGCCTCAAAAACTCATCAAATGCGCAAGCGTCATGCACGCTAACGCTGTGGATTAAAAATTTGCCAATCGTACGCGCACCGCGTCAATCCACTGCGTACGCGTGGGTGTTCTCGCTGCCCCAGGCACAAACGCACAAATGGCACAACCTGGCATAACTTCTCTGGAAAATGGCTGGGCATGTCGTGCAGCACAATCGGCGCGCCGCGCACATCACGCGCAACCGCGTGGATGGCGACCTTTCTGGAAGGATTGGCGCGTACGTGCCAGGTGCGCCCACGCGCAAAGGGGTATTTCTGCTAAAAATTTTCTAAGTTAAAAGCCGCCAGAATTCACAGATTCAAACCCCAATTTCCACGGGCATAAACTTTCTCATTTTAAATCGTTTTCAACCCGTTCTTAACGAACGGCATGGACTTCCCGGATCCAATATCATTTCTAAACAGATTTGCACAAACGAGAGAATCCACGTAGTCCAAGTTATTCCCACCAAAGTATGCCCCAAAAACATTATTTTTCATATAAAAACCACAATATGCCATTTTTCAAAAACAAGCCATTTTCACAGCTCTTCAAAATCAATCAAACATACCAATTTCATCCCTTTTCTTGAAATCAATCAAAATAATTATCAAATTCAACATCAGCTCCTCAACTACACATTGACAACATCTACCACAATTTACCAAAATCACTATCTCATCATTTTTAACCCCACTTCACCCAAGTGGCTCAAACTTAAACATATTGACATTATCATATTACTATTCCTCATGCCAATTCTCAACACACCAATCCAATAAATCATTATTGTACACAATTAATATCATACTCACCACCAACCATGGTTTCAACCCCAATTCAACCATAACCAATCCATCAACATATATCACAACATGCATATTTTTACATACTATCATATTACATGGCATGCATCAATAATCATCCTCACAATATATGACCACATATATATTTCAACCATTCAACAACATCAACAATTAATCCACTATCTTAGGGCCTCTAAAGCCTAAGTATTTCCTCTACCACATTACATATTAGATACGGGAAACCGAAAACCATACCTTAGCTTGATTCCCAAACTCAATCGAGCACTCTCCAAACCACTTATCCACAAGAGTCTCAAGGCCTCAAACCTCCAAGAACAGATTTTCACCACCAAACCCTCTCCAAGCTTTTCAAAATCACAATCAAGCTCCAATACCCACACATACACAACCTAAGCCACACCATCATTACCATACACAACATTCAAAACCCAAACCAATCATTAAAAACAACAAAATTACACTAGGTTGAGAATCTTACCACAACCCAAGTCCAAGGAGACAGATTAACCTCTCCTTCAAGAGATTGGGTCCTAATAACATACAAAGAGCCCAACAATCTCAACATTCTTGCTCATCAAAACTCGAAAACTAAGGGCTGAAATTTCGAAGAGCAAAAACTGTGGCTTAGTCTCAAGATTAATCGTTATGGGTTTTGTAGAGTTCTCCGCGGTGAACGCGTGGCCGTCAAACGAGCGGCAATCGAGTCTAGATCAAAAGCTTATGGCTCGGTTTGTGAAGATCAAGTGAGAAGAAAGAAGTGAGAGAGTGTTCTTCCTTTCCTCTCCACATCTTCAGCGTGTTTGAGTGTTTGTGGAGGAGAGAGAGTGCTGAAAACTAGGGTTGTTGGTTTAGTTATGTTGCGGCCAAGGCCCCACTTTGGCGGTCCGGTTTGCCCGGTTTGGCCCGTTGCGGTCCAATCTTGGTCCGAATTCCATAAAATTGGTACCGAAAATTCTCGTCTCAGTCTCCTCTATTACATTTAGCCATTAAAAAATCACATTTTAGGCTTTCTAGAATACATTCTTATTTATGGGTTAATTAGCCGTTAATTAACCGGCGTTTTACATTCTACCACCTAATTGGGAATTTTGGCCCACAAAATCAAAATGCAATTACCTGAGAATAAATGCGGATACTCCGTTCGGCATCTCTCACTCAAGTTCCCAAGTGTGTTCCTCAACACCGCCTCGACTCCATGCCACTTTTGACTAATGAAACCTTTTTTTCACGCAACCGTTTAATACAGTATCATCAATTCTACCAGTAGATTCTGGAACATCAATCTCTCCATTGAACTGACGATGGTTCTAACACATGCCTAGCATCAGGAGTGTACTTCCGAAGCTGTGACACGTAAACACGTCGTTCAGGTTCGAAAGATAAGGTGGTGGAGCCATCCGATACAGCCACCGTCCCAATCCTCTCCAAGGTTTGAAATGGACCAATGTATCGAGGATTCAACTTCTTTGTTTTAATCGCCCTACCTACTCCGTGGTCGGAGTAACCTTAAGGAAGACATGGTCCCCTTCCTCAAATTCTAAGGGCTTTCGCCTTTGATCGGCGTAATTCTTTTGACGACTCTGCGCCGTAAGTATCCTATTTCGGATTTTCTTGACTTGTTCAGTAGTCTCCGCTATCATTTTCGGCCCCACAAGCTTTTCTCTCCAGATTCATACCAAATAGCGGAGATTGCCATTTCCTCCCATACAAGGCTCATACGGAGCCATTCTAATGCTCGCATGATAACTATTATTGTCTGCAAACTCCACCAATGGCATATACCGATCCCAACTCGCCCGTTGGTCCAAAACACAGGCACTCAACATATCCTCTAGTATTTGGATCGTCCTCTCAGATTAACCATTGGTGCATGACATTTGTGATCCGCACAAACTAACCAGCAAGTGCACTGGGTCGTCCAAGTAATACCTTACGTAAGGGTCGATCCCACGGAGCATTATTTTGTTGAAACGAACTATGTTTGTCTATTATTCTTAGTCCAGGATACTAATCAAAATTATCAGTTGGAATTATTAGATTGGAAATAAAAGAGATAATAGCGTTTACTTGTTGTGCAGTAATGGGGAATATGTTGGAGTTTTGGAGATGCTTTCTCTTGAACTTCAAACTCTTCCTGAATCCTTCAACACGAACGCAAGGCTCTTCCATGGCAAGCTCTATGGAGGGTGTCACCGTTGTCAGCGGCTACTTCCCATCCTCTCAGTGAAACATTCTAATGCCTTGTCACAGCACGGCTAATCATTTCTGTCGGTTTCTCAATCAGGTTGGAGTAGAAGAATCCATTGATTCTTTCTGCGTCTGCCTAAACGCCCAGCACCAGCGAGTTTGAAGCTCGTCACACGTCATTCAATCCCAGATCCTACTCGAATACCACAGATTAACGGTTTAGACTTTCCGGATTCTCTATGAATGCCGCCATCAATCCGCCTTATACCACGAAGCTTCCTAATTAAGGAATCTAAGAGATACTCATTCAATCTGATGTAAGAACGGAGGTGGTTGTCAGGCACACGTTCATGGATTGAGGAAGGTGATGATGTCCTACGGATCATCACCTTCTCATAATTAAGCGCGAATAACCATCTTAGATAAGAACAAGCGTGGTTTGAGAGAAAATAAAGGAATTGTATTAATTTATCGAGACCTGCAGAGCTCCTCGCCCCAAACAATGGAGTTTAGATACTCATGCCGTCAAAAAGAATGTAATTCAGATCTGAAAATGTCATGAGGTACACAATAATTCTCTAAAATCGTTTAAATAGTAAACTAGTAACCTAGTTTACAGAATATGATAAAACTAAGATAATTGGTGCAAAGATCCACTTATGCGGGCCCACTTTGTATGTGCTGGGGCTGGAACTAAAGCTATCCACGAGTAAAGGCCTTTCTTCTTGGAGTTGAAACTCCAAGTTAGGCGTGTTTTGGGCGTTCTTAACTCCGATCAAGAACGTGTTTTTTGGCGTTTAACTCCAAACAGCAGCGTGTACTTGGCATTCAACGCAAAGGTACGTCATCCTATCGTTCGCGCAAAAGTATGGACTATTATATATTGCTGGAAAGGCTCTGGATGTTTACTTTCCAAAGCGTTGAGAGCGCGCCAATTGGCTCCTCTAGCTCCCGAAAATCCAGTTCGAGTGCAGGGAGGTCAGGGACCAACAGCATCAGCAGTCCTTTTTCAGCCTAAGTCAAGATTTTTGCTCAGCTTCCTCATTTCAGCCAAGAAAATACCTGAAAAAAATCACAGAAAAATACACACACTCATAGTAAAGTCCAGAAATACTGATTTTTGCCTAAAAACTAATAATATTTAACTAAAAAACCCTAATTAAAACTGCTACATCTATATGGAATTACCCCAAAAAGCGTATAAAATATCCGCTCATCACACACCAAACTTAAACTGTTGCTGTCCTCAAGCAACTAGATAAATAAAATAGGATGAGAAAAAATAAGAAAACAATAATATCTCAGAGTTTCAAGTGAAGCTAAGATTCTAATTAGATGAGCGGGACTAGTAGCTTTTTGCTTATCTAAACAAGTTTTGGCATCTCACTAACCTTTGCATTCAGAATGGTTGGCATGCATAGGAACTCAGAATTCAGATAGTTAATTATTGATTCTCTAGTTTAGTAATACTTGATCTTGAACACAGCTACTTTAATGAGTCCTTGGCCGTCGCCCTAAGCACTTTGTTTCCAGTATTTACACCGGATACATAAATGCCACAGACACATAATTGGGCTGAACCTTTTATTGTGACTCAGCTTTTGCTAGAGGTCCCCAATTAGAGTGTCCAGAGTTCTCTAGGCACACTCTTTTGCTTTGGATAACGACTTTAACCACTCAGCTCAAGCTCTTCACTTGGACCTGCATGCCACATAAGGCACATGGTTATGAACAGCTTGATTTAGCCGCTTAGGCTGGTATTTTATTTTCTTGGGGCCCTCCTATCCATTAATGCTCAAAGCCTTTTGGATCCTTTCACCTTTGCCTTTTGGTTTTAGGGCTTTTGCTTTTATTTTCCTTTTGATCCTATGCTACAGCAGGAAATAATGCTTTTTTTTCACTGCATTTTGCTCCTTTTCTGCTTCAAGAATCAATTTGAATAGATGTTTTTCTCGTATCAAATCAACTACCTAACATTTCCTCTCTATGGTTTATAATCGCGCATTCTTACTAGGACGCCCAACAATTTAACAATTCATAAATTCAATATCAAAAACATATGCACGTTCAATTGTTCAGCATTCCATTGCAGAAGACAAAAAGTATTGCCAGCAACATATAAATAATGAATTTTCCTTAATTTATTTTTTTTTATTATATCTTATATTACTCATTTATTCTATACAAATCTACTATGTTTATTCAACCTGTTTGGATGATGATGAGAAAAAATAAACCTCACGTTATAACTTACAAGGCAAATAAAGCAATAGATATGCTTATCTTACTACTGCTAATATATAACTTCTATGGTAAAATCCTATAATAATACTATCACATAGTTAAAGCTAGAATTAGAACTCAACAACCTGTTTTTTGGGAAGTGGATGTTACTCTAGTCTGTGGGGTGCAACTTCAAGCTGCTAATTAATTCCGTCTGACGACTACTCGTCCTTCAAGTTAAATCCTTGCTCTTCCTTGGTTCCTTCCTCCGGTGCCCATAATGAGCTAAAGACGTCATTTACGCTCAGCTTAGATCACCGGCTGAAATCACAGCCAACACAGTACGACGGTTATGTCACTTCGTCCCTCAAGCAAAGAAAGCAAAACGGAGAGCACAATAGAAAGGAGAGGCAATTTCAAAAATCAACCACAAAGAACAATTATTAAATATCTTTTAAAAAAAAAAAAAAAAAAAAAAAAAAAAATTTGTGTTTAATTTATAGATATAGTAAATAAAGCTATCATTTGTATATGTATATAGGGACATAAGGGATTTTCATAGATCCAACTATTCATAGGTATTCTATTTATAGGACAACTTATTTTGAATTGGACGGCGATAGATTATACGTCGAATTCACATGTTTAATTTGCATAGAAATAATGAATGAAACATAAAAAATTAGAAAAATTTTTTTTTTTTATTTTAGAAGAAAAATGAATTTAACCTCCTCCCCACCATCCGGGCGTTAAACGCCTCATACAGGACTCTACACCAATCGTTGTTTTGGGCCGTTTAATCGCCTAAATAATGTTCTTGCTTCTCCTGGGCGTTCAATCCCCAGCTGATTGCTAGCGTCTTTCTGGCGTTTGCAATCTCTCGCCAAGGCAGTCTTCTGATGCACTGGCATCTATGTCTTTCTCTGATCGCACACAGGTATTGACTGTCGAATGGTACACTGGCAGTAAACGCCCAAGAAGGCTTTCTTCTCGACGTTATTAACAGCCCAGAAACTGCTCCTTTCTGGCGGCTTTTAACAAATCGCCCAGGAAATGGCTATCCCTTACTAGCCTTGTCGTGTTGAACTCGCTCCACTCTGGGCTGCTTCTTTTGGGCGTTCAAACGCCCAAAATTGTTTTTATCTGGCTTTTCAAGGCTCACCGCGAGTCAGAGCTTGGGGCCAAATTCCCTTGTAACTCTGTGAATCCAACCAATTACTATTTTACCTTCGAAGAACTTGTTGTAATTGTAATTGATAGAAAAATCAATTTTAATTAATCAAAAATTTTTTTTTTTTAAAAAAAAATTTATGTGATTTGGCTGGGTTATTGAACTCATCCCAGCAAGCACTATCTTTAATTGTTTCCTCTTGAAAGCAGGACCGAGCTTCTTGAGCTCTATCATAGTCTCTGAATTTCGATGCATTCTTGCTCGAAGTTACTTTCAAGATAAATTGTAAAGGTTCCTCTGATCCTAATTAAACATGAACTTTATTTTGTTGATTACATTCATCAAAACGTGAGAAGCTCTAACGTAATCACCATATAGCTGATACGCTTGTAATAACATAGTATGGACTCTTCACCGGCGATTTTTGAATTTCTCTCACCGAGGGAATAACTTGAGCCTGGAATTGAATCGCAGAACTTTCCCACCGGCTCAAAGACTCTGGAATACAATTTCTTATCAATTGCCATCTTTTTGCTTGCTCTCATTTGATAAGATTCTTAATGCAATATTCTAGAAGCAATTTGATACATAATCAATACTAACGCTCATGATCAACTCGAAGCAATCGTTTTCTCCTACCTCAGCTAATTATTGGTGCATCTAGGTTTAGGGAATCTGGTTGCCTGTCACCAGTAGGCTTTCTGTTCCAGTTCCACTGGCAAGTGACATGGCTTTCCATACACAAGCTGGTATGGAGAGGTCCCTATAGGGGGTCTTGAAAGCTTGTACTGGTAATAGCCTCAACAGAGCATCATTACACAAGCATCCACTTGCCCAATCCGCTTAAAATTCTACTTGCGGTTTGAGATGGACAGCTCCGTTCCACATAGGATTGTTGTTTGAGTTCTCTATTTGAGACTTCAGCTTGCCCATCAGTCTGTGGGTGATATGGAGTGGCTACCTGTGGCTAACTCCATAACGAATCAAAAGCAGAGTAAAGCTGTTTATTGCAGAACTGAGTGCCCCATCCACTGATTAGTACTCTAGGGGTACCAAAATCCTACTGAAGAAGTGTTTCTGGAGGAATTTTTAACACTGTTTTAGTGTCAGTGGTGTCGCGAGCTGTTGCAAAATACTTCATCCACCATTTGGATACATAATCCACTGCACCAGAATATAAGTGTTTGAGTATGATGGTGGGTAAGGTCCCATGAAGTCAAACCATGCCATACATCGGAGAGGAGCGAACTCCAGGATCTCCACAGTCCTCTTGCTGGCGAGCTTGGATATACTGTTGAGGTACCAAACTTGCTCAGATCTCTATATATGGACTAACTGTCACAATTAATGTACAAATGCTCGAAAGAATCCCTTTATAGAGGGTAGGCCAGTAGAGCCACATTGGAGGACCTTAGTGGCTGTTTTTCGCTCACTCCCAAAATGTCCTCCATAATGTGAATTCCATGGAAGTGCCATAGAATCTTCTGTGCTTCTTTCTTAGGTACAACACATCTACGGATTAATCGTCTGCACCATCTCTTGAAGAGAATATTGAAAAAGAAAAAAAAAAAAATAGTACTTTGCATCTGTGATCAGTTTCTTTGATTGCAGCCTCCTGTACTCTTTGGTATGAATCTTACTTCCTTGTAGTTTGCAATGTATGCAAACCATGGCACTTCCTGGATGCCAAAGAGTTGCTCATCCATTCGGAAAGGTTTCAGAGATTTTCAGGAGAGGCGAGGGGACGCCTGCTCTCCTACTGGTTCTATTCGGGACAAGTGATCTGCTACTTAAGATTTCTGTCCCTTTTTCTGTCTCTTATTTCTATAATCAAACTCTTGCAGAAGCAACACCATCTATAAGGTTGGGTTTGAAATCCTGCTTTTGGAGTAGATATTTAAGAGCAGCATGCTCAGTATACACAATCACTTTTTCTGATCCTACTAAAATAGGATCTGAATTTGTCAATTGGCGTAAACATGCAAGTAGCTCTTTTTCTGTGGTTGGGTAATTCTTCTGTGCGTCATTTAAAACACGGCTGGCATAGTAAATGACTGCAGAAGCTGTCATGCTTTCGTCCCAAACTGACCAATGGCATGGTCCACTGGCATCACCCATAATTCAAATGGGTAATGTCCCAGTCTGGTGGGATGATTGGTGCTGTAACCAATTTAACTTTCAGAGTCCTCAATTGCCTGCAGACACTCTTTATCAAAGATAAATGGCGTGTCCGCAGCTAGCAGTTTGCTCAGAGGTTTGGCGATTTTGAAAATCTTTATCACCCTCCTATAGAATCCTGCATGCCCCAAAGCTTCTGATTGCCTTAACGTTGGTGGGTGGTGGTAATATTTCAATTACCTCTAACCTTACTTGTGATCCACCTCTATCTCCCTTGGTTCGAGATTTTGTGCCCAAGGACAATCCTTCAGTCACCAATAAGATGGACACTTTCTCCAGTTTAAAACAGGTTAGTCCCCTCTTGGCATCTCTTTAGAAGAACAAGTGTAAATGGTTAAGGCAGGCAGCTGAATGAGTCTCCCTATACTGAAAATCCATCCATGAAGACTTCCAGGAATTTTCCACCATATCAGAGAAAATTGAGAGCATGCACCTCTGAAAGGTTGCAGGTGTATTGCAAAGGCCAAATGGCAATCCTTCTGTATGCAAATACTCAAGATGGACACGTGAATGCCGTTTTCTCTCGGTCCTGACGATCTACTGCAATTTGGTAATCAACCATGAAATAATCCATCCACTAGGAAAAGCAGAATTAATTATTCTATTAAGACCTCTAGTCTGTGCTATCTAGCATTTGGTTCTATTGAATGGTGAAGGAATATTCACCTTTTCTGGTGGGCTGGTAGAGGTTGAGCTTGCTATAGATCAATACACATCACCGTTTGCCATCCTCTTGACTGTTAACCTTGTTTCTGTGCTAGATACAGGAACCAATTCATTGTATTTCATTGTGAACCAGACTGTAAATAGCCTCGTTCTTAGGGACGAAACTATGGACTAGGCTCACCCAGGGGCCTGTTGCAGAAATAGGAATAAATAATCCTCAGCCTCTGTACTTAGTGTCCTCCTTTTGCACCACTTCTTCATCATGGCTGGGTTCAGCCGCCTTTGTTGTTGGACCACTGGCTTGGCGTCACCCTCCAGTAGGATCTGTGCTTGCATCTGGCTGGACTAATGCCCTTAAGATCACTGATGGACAACCCAAGAGCTATCTTATGTGTCCTAAGCACCTGAATTAATGAATGTGTCTCTTCACTGTGGCTCTAAGGTCAGAGCTTAATAATTACAGGAAGTCAAACTATCGTTACTCTACTCCAGAAATGCACACTATTTCAAGGCTGATTGTGGTGAGTAATGGATGTCGAGAGCTCGAGGGTTTAGGTATGGTACTTATCCTCTTCCTGGGATTTTGTTCAGAGAGTTCTACTATTCTCTATTCTCTGATTCTTCCTCTCCAGGAACAGTAGCTGAACATTCTTAAATATGTCCTCTAGCTTTGAGTCGAGACTCTCAGCCATATTGACCTCTCTTACCAGATTGAGACAATAATATGCACACTCTCCAGCAGTCATATTGGGGTGTCTGGAATATTTTGCATGGGCTTTGAACAACAATTCACACTTGAACATCTCCTCCTCTCATTAGATCTCAAGGTTATTCCCCCTTTTTGGACATGCAAAAATGAGGGTTCGGCTAATTTCATGGATAAAAGATGCTTGCGGCGCCTGTTGCTAGGAAAAGGTCTTCCTAGAATGACAGAAGTAGCTGCACGCCTCATGGTGCTTCCTCCATTTCCAGCTCTACAAAGTCAGTAGGAAGGGAGCAAAATGCCCAACTGTGACAATCATCTCCTCAATCACGCCTGATGAAAGGTATTAACCTTAAATAGAAGGCGAATGTCAGGAAGTTTGAAGTACAGTATACCTGACGTTGGTTTGATTTCTCTTCATTCAAACCAAGTTTTTTGATAGTAGATGCAGGTAATAGGTCTGATACTTGCTCCAAGATCACATAAAGCTTGCTTGGTACAAGTACCCCGATCTATTATTAGTAATATAAATGGTATCATAAAGCTCCAAGGATCTTTAAGCTTTTCTCGTAAGCTTTTTAGAATGACTGCACTCCATTCTTCAGTGAGGTATACTTTTTCAGTTTCCTCCAATCTTTCTGATGACTTAAGATCTCTTTCATGAACTGAGCATAAGAGGGTATTTGCTCAAGTGCTTCTGCACACGGAATCTTTATTTCAAGAGTCTGAGATAGTCTGCAAAGCGGCAAATTGCTTATCCTGTGAGGACGGTAGTTTTTGAAGAAAGGTCAGTTGCTTTATTTGGCTTTATATAATTACCGCGTCCACTCCGTTTAAGATTTGCTAGCACCGGTTATTATCAACAGAAGTGGGTTGGGAAGCCTTTTAGAAGGGTTGATACAATCAAGCACTTTATAGTGTG
>QBTX01001817.1:0-32045 GCA_003063285.2 Arachis monticola
TACTCATCAATTAATCCATTCGTAAAATGGTGCCGTTGTCGGGGAATTACAAACATTGTGCCTTATTATTGGTTATTGTAAATATTTTCTTTTTTGCTTGTTTGTTAGTTTTTGTTAGTTTCAGGACTTTGTTGCTTATTTTTATTAGTTTGTTTTTATTTTCTCTTACTACTATGAACTCTCACCCCTTTGGCTATGAGTTGGTTATAATCATGTTGCAGGAGAGGAGATTACAATAAGAACATGCATCAAAGAATGGAGAAATCAAAGGTGGGAGACACAGGGATTTGATCAACCCTCTTGGCAACAAGCCTCCGCCAACATACATGACCAAGAGCCTTCAAGAAGCATATCAAGATACTGGCTATGTGAGTGCTCTTTTGATTTTCAACAACCACCACCATACGCCTATGAACCCCCTCCTCAACGTAGCTTTAAACCACCATACTCCAAAGCTCCTTACCACCAAACACCCCATATGACCCTAATCCATACTCACTATACCAACCACACTATGAGCCAACGCACATACATGAACCACGCTAATTCCAACCCAATTTATTCCCAAGAACCACCTCCATATACACCGTATCCATATCCATCAACCAAGAGCCTTATGGTCTACCATAATATTCAAGCAGAACTAGAGTCAAGGGATCGTCTCAAGAAAACATGGATCAATTTCAAGCAAACCCTTCGTCAATTAGACCGAGCGTAAGCCGAATGGCACCCGGAGCTCTCATGGCTAAAGAACTCTCATTGAGAACAAGGAACTGAAGTGTGTGGTGCAACAAGTGAAAAAGATAGAGAGTGAAAACACCACATCCTTATCATGAGGAACCACCCTCTTATCATGAACCCTTCCTCCCAAGTAATGAACCCTCATATCCACCCCAATCTCTCAATGATGACACTCCTTTCGTGTCTTCTTCAAGGGCAAGCGAAGATGAAAAGGGATGCACTAGAACTCGTGACTACCTTAAACGAGGTAGTAAATTGATTAGCTTCTCGACGTTCGAACTCAAGGAACCCCCACGGCTTCATGTGGAGAACTACTGAAGAATGCAGCATGAAGGAGAAGCAACCTCCGGTGGAGCGAGAAGCATGACTTTGTATTAGAACAATTGGAGGAAGCCGTAATCGTTGAAGAGGAAGAAGTGGTTGAAGACTTAGAGAAGATGTGAACCTCCATGGGAAAGTGATGAGCGGATAATTTATACGCTTTTTGCATTATTTTTACATAGTTTTTAGTAGGTTATTTTTTTTTAGTATATTTTTTATTAGTTTTTAAGAACAATTCACATTTCTGGACTTTACTATGAGTTTGTGTGTTTTTCTGTAATTTTAGGTTATTTTTGGTGAATTTGGAAGAGCAAAAAATCTGATTTAGAGGCTGAAAAAGGACTGCTGATGCTGTTGGATTCTGACCTCCTTGCACTCGAAATGGATTTTTAGGAGCTACAGAAGTACAAATGGCACGCTCTTAATTGCGTTGGAAAGTAGACATCCAGGGCTTTCCAGTAATATATAGTAGTTCATACTTTGACCGCGTTTAGACGATGCAAACTGGCGTTCAACGCCAGCTTTCTGCCCTATTCTGGCGTTAAACGCACAGAAACAAGTTGCAAGCTAGAGTCAAACGCCAAAACAAGTTACAAACTGGCGTTTAACTCCAAAGAAGGCCTTACATGTGAAAGTTTCAATGCTCAACCCAAGCACACACCAAGTGGGCCTGGAAGTGGATTTTTTACATCATTTACTTGTTTCTGTAACCCTAGTAACTAGTTTAGTATAAATAGAACTTTTTACATTGTATTAGACATTTTTAGAAATCTTGGGTCTTGGTTTTATTCGTTTTCTCTCTCGGGGCCTAAGCCAATGAACACCATTATCACTATGTATTTTCAACGGTGGAGTTTCTACACACCATAGATTAAGGTGTGGAGCTCCTGCTGTTCCTCGAGTATTAATGCAAAGTACTATGTTCTTCTATTCAATTCATGCTTATTTTATTCTAAGATATTCATTCGCACACAAGAACATGATGAATGTGATGATTATGTGACGCTCTCATCATTCTCAACCTATGAACGCGTGATTGACAACCACTTCCGTTCTCCATGAAAACAAGCTTGGATTTATATCTCTTGGGTTTCTAATCAACGATTCACATCGACTCCCCTCTGAAAATGGGGCATCTGAATCCAGATTAGATCTTCATGGTATAGGCTAGAATCCATTGGCAGCATTCTGAGATCCGGAAAGTCTAACCTTGGCTGTGGTATTCGAGTAGGATCTAGGATGGGATGACTTGACGAGCTTTAAACTCGCGACTGTAGGGCGTAGTGACAGACCAAAAGGATAGTAAATCCTATTCTAGTGTTCTTGCATGCATCATTGGTTTTGATACAAAATTTTCATGTTTTGAGTCATTTTGTGATTTTTCTCTTTCCTCATTAAATTAAAAAAAATCAAAAAATATATTTTCCTTATTTTACTCATAATTTTCGAATCTTTTGGTTGACTTAGTAAAATTTTTTTAAAATAAGTTGTTTCTTTAGTCAAATCAAGATTTCAATTTCAAAAATTTATCTTTTCAAAATCTTTTTCAAAATAAAATCTTTTTTCATTTCTTTCCTTTTGTTTTTCGAAAATCATCATTTTTTTTTTTTTTTTTTTTTCAAAATCTTTCTTATTTTTATTTCATAATTTTCGAAATTTCTAACAATTATGTTTTTATTAAAAATTTCAAGTTTGTTACTTCTTGTTAAGAAATATTCAAACTTTAAATTTTAGAATCATATCTTTTGATTTCTTGTGAGTCAAGTCATTAATTCTGATTTTAAAAATTAATCTCTTTTTCAAAATAAATTTCAATCATATCTTTTCAATCATATCTTTTCAAAACATTCTTTTCAAATCATATCATATCTTTTCAAAATCAATTTCAAATCTTTTCTAACTTCTTATCTTTTCAAAATTGATTTTCAAATCTTTTTCAATTAACTAATTGACTTTTTGTTTATTTTACTATTTCTTATCTTTTTCAAAACTACCTAACTACTTTTCTCTCTCTAATTTTTGAAAATCACCTTCCTCTTTTTCAAAAATCTTTTTATTTAACTAATTGTTTTAACTTTTAATTTTATTCTTTTCTTATTTTTTTATAATTTTAAAAAACAAAAACAAAATATTTTCTTCTCTTTTAGTTAATATTCGAATTCCCTCTCTCTCATCTCTTTCTATTTATTTTATTTATTTATAAAAAAAAAAAAATCCTCTCTCTCTCTTTCTGAGTTCGAATTTTTCTCTTTCTTTCCTCTTTTTTTTTTCTCTTTTTTTTTTTTTTTATTCTTCTTATACTGTGACATAGAGGATTTCATACTTTCTTTGTTTTCTTCCTCTCATATGAGCAGGAACAAGAAAAAAGGCATTCTTGTTGAAGCTGATCCTAAACCTGAAAGGACCTTGAAAGAGGAAGCTAAGAGCAGCTAAAGCACAGTACTCTGAGGAGGACCTAACTGAAATTTTCAAACAGAAAAAGGATATGACAGTCGAACCCAACAACAACAAGTGCAAGGAAGATGCTTGGTGATCTCACTGCACCAAATTCCAACTTTCATGAAGAAGCATCTCAATCCCTGCCATTGGAGCAAACAATTTTGAGCTAAAGTCTCAATTAGTCTGTCTGAATTGTCTAAGATGTCATTGGACCATTCTGCAAGTAGATCTATTCACCTGAAGAAAATGCTTGTAGAAGCTCAGGAACTCATTGAAATGGTTGCAAATAACCAATTCATGTACACCTCTGAAAGGAATCCTGTGAGTAATGAGACGCCTCAGAGGAAGGAGTTCTTGAAATTGATGCTCTGAATGCCATATTGGCTCAGAACAAAACGTTGACTCAGCAAGTCAATATGATTTCTCAGAGTCTGAATGGATTGCAAAATGCATCCAACAGTACTAAAGAAGCATCTTCTGCAGAAGAAGCTTATGATCCTGAGAACCCTGCAATGGCAGAGGTGAATTATATGGGTGAAGCCTATGGAAACACCTATAATCCCTCATGGAGAAATCATCCAAATTTCTCATGGAAGGATCAACAAAAGCCTTAACAAGGCTTTAATAATGGTGGAGAAACATGTTTAGCAATAGCTAGCCTTTTGCATCATCTTCTCAGCAACAGACAGAGAATTCTGAGCGAACCATCTATCTTAGCAAAAATAGTCTCTGATTATCTAAGGCCACTCTCAGTTTCATGAATGAAACAAGGTCCTCCATTAGAAAGTTGAGGCACAAGTGGGCCAGCTGAGTAAAAGAGTCACTGAAACTCCTCCTAGTACTCTCCCAAGCAATACAGAAGAGAATCCAAAAAGAGTGTGCAAGGCCATACCTTACTTGTGTGGCCGAACCTAGAGAGGAGGAGCAAGACGTGAATCCCAGTGAGGAAGACCTCATGGGACATCCTCTGGACAAAAAGGAGTTCCCATTTGAGGAACCTAAGGAATCTGAGGCTCATCTAGAGACCATAGAGATTCCATTGAACATACTTCTGCCATTCATGAGCTATGATGACTCTTCCTCCTCTGAAGAGGTGAAGATATTACAAGAGACAATTGCTAAGTACTTGGAGCAATCATGAAGCTGAATGCCAAGTTATTCGGTAATAAGACTTGGGTGGATGAACTCCCTTGATCACCAATGAACTGAATGACTTGGTTAGGCAGACATTACCTCAAAAGAAATAGGATCCTAGTAAATTCTTAATCCCTGTACCATAGGCACCATGACCTTTGAGAAGGCTCTGTGTGACCTGGAATCAGGCATAAACTTAATGCCATCTCTATAATGGAGAACTGGGATCTTGAGGTACAGGCTGCCAAATGCTCATTAGAGATGAGATGGAAGACAAATCCATGAAAAAAGCTTATGGACAAGTAGAGGACGTGCTAGTAAAGGTCAAAGGCCTTTACATCCTGCTGATTTCTTAATCCTAGACACTGGGAAGGATGAGGATGAAGCCATCATCCTTGGAAGACCCTTCCTAGCCACAGTAAAAGCTTGATTGATGTGGACAGAGGAGAGTTGATCCTTCATATAATGAGGACTACCTTGTGTTTAAACTCAAAGATCTCCCTCTGTAACCATGGAGAGGAAGCAAGAAAAGATTCTCTCAATGCAGAGTCAAACAAAGCCCCACAGTCAAACTCTAAGTTTGGTGTTGGAAGGCCACAACCAAACTCTAAGTTTGGTGTTGAACCCCCACATTCTAACTCTAAGTTTGGTGTTGGAAGGGTCCAACAATGTTCTGAACATCTTTGAAGCTCCATAAGAGCTCACTGTCAAGCTATTGACATTAAAGAAGCGCTTATTGGGAGGCAACCCAATTTTTATTATCTATGTTATTTTCTTTTTTTAGGTTGATGATTATGTGGAGTCACAAAAATAACTGCAAAATTAAAAAAAAAATAAAAAATAGCATTAAAAATAGCACACCCTAGAGGAGAAACTTACTGGCGTTTAAACGCCAGAAGGGTAGTAGAATGGGCGTTTAACGACCAGTCTGGCACCATTCTGGGCGTTAAAGCCAAAGAAGACAATGGTTAAACGCCAGAAAGAAGCAACAAGCTGGCGTTAAATGATATAAACAGGTGCAGCTTGGCGTTTAACGCCAGGAAAGGAATAAAAGCTGGCGTTTAACGCCAGAAACAAGCAGCAGTCTGGCATTAAACGCCAGGATTGCACACTAAGGGCGTTTACACGCCTAATTGGAGCAGGGATGGAAATCCTTGATCCCTCAGGATATTGTGGAACCACAGGATCCCCACCTACCCACTCTCTCTCTCTCTCTCTCTCTCTCTCTCTCTCCTCTCCCTCACACATCTCTATAAATATTCTACCCAAAACACCACTCACCAATCAAGCCGACAATCTCTGTGGGATCGACCTACTCACGTAGGTTTATTACTTGGACGACCCAGTACACTTGTGGTTAGTTGTGCAAAGTTGTGAAAAAGAGTTGAGATTACAATTGTGCATACTAAGTTGTTGGCGCCATTGAGATCACAATTTCGTGCACCAAAAAGCCAAGTCATAGAGCCTCCTTCAAAGATGTTTGAATTTAATATTGAGAAGGGTGTACAACCTCCAAGGCATATCATGGTTGAAGACTTTGAAGGGATGATCAAGAGATGGATTCAATCATTAATGAATTCTTATCTACATTTGAATCCTCTCCCATTGGACTTGATATGGAGTTTAAAGAAGAAGAAGCACAACCTCCCATGCTCTTGGTGAACAATGAAGAAGAAATCGAATTGGAAGAAAGCTACCAAGAAGAGGAGGTTGATATTGAAGAGAGCTTGCAAAGAGGTGGAGGATGTCAAAGAAGAGCACAAGGAGTGGAGCTTGCAAGATCATTAGAAAACCTCTCCCAAAGCCATTACCATCCAATACAACATTCAAGTGGGTAAAATTCTTATCCTTAACCTTTACTTTCCCACTTGAATATGGACTTCTAGAGACGGATGGCAACTTAGAGCTCTTTGTGGCATTAAGAGCAAGAGGAAGATGGTTAGTGGTTGGAGTTGTCAAGCAAGGTTCAACATGGTGTATGCTCCAAGTTGAAATGCAAGGTTTAGTGTAAAGCTCAATTGAATGGGTCTAGGAAGATGTTGGGATAAATATTAAAATTTATAATATTTATTGAATTTTTTTATCAATTTATACAAATACAATAATATCAATACTTATTGAATATTCTAATATTTTTTATCATATAAAAAACTAAATTAAATAAAAAGTAAAATATATAATAATATTAAATTACATAAATAAAAAATACCTAATTTTTTATATTTGAACTCAAAGATAGAAGGAGTGTTACTTATTGAATAGAGAGCTACGAAATGCGAATACACTCAGTTCAGTCCAAATCCAACAAGGTTTGAATGTTTAAAACTAAAAACTATTGTGCAATAAAAGTAAGAGATGAAGATTGAATTTTGATATTTTAAGTCATAGTAAAGTATTTGAGCCAATTGAACTATTTTTTTATTTTCTGAAAAAGTACTACTAATTTTTTTACAAAAGTTTGGGGGGTCGTGGCCCCCCTTGTCTTAACTAAGCTCCGCCCCTGGACTCATGTGCCCTCTTCTATTACAGCAAAAAGAACTGCAAACTTGTTTATGGAAGCTCTCAGTACCCCATAAGATCAAAATTTTCTTGTGGAAATCCCTTCATGAACATCCTCCAGTAGTCCTTTAACAATTACACATAAGAGGTTCCCTCAACTAATGATAAATGCCCTTGCTGCTAAGAAGAGCCAAAATCAATCCTCACTATTTCGTAAATTGAAAGAAATCTCAAGAGATTTGGCTCGAGACTCACCCGAATCGATTCTTTCCCGCTGTAGTTTCTTACTACTTCTATCGTTGATGGCAAAACAGTGATTGGTAAGCTTTGGTTAACATAAAACAATGAAAAAAACTTACTCTTGGTGATTCTTTTTTGGTTTTGTTGGAAAGAACGCAACTCTTGGATTTTTGAGAAAAATTGAAGAGACTAACCCATCTTAAGTGGTGGCCGAATCTGTGAAATTGTTGTAAGCACTACAGGCGACGCATACTCCAACAGCAGGTGATGCATACTCCACCAATCTTCCCTCCTTTCTGATTTATGAAACTCTTCTTTTAAGTTATATGCTGTTTTTCTTTCGCTCTAGGAAACTGATAAACCACTATTTTATAGTTTATCTTGTGCTCAATTGAGTGGTTTATATCAAGTCTTTGCACACTTATTCATACTAATTGCATGGTTTTACGTTTTCCTTCCTGATTTTATGCTATGATTGAAAACATGCTTCTTTGGGCTTTAAATTTGCTATGTTTAATCATCTCTTATTACCATTCGATGCCTTGATATGTGTGTTAAGTGATTTCAGAGATTACAGGGCAGGAATGAATTAGAGGATGGAAAGGAAGCATGCAAAAGTGGAATGAATACAAGAAGTTGAAGAAATTGCTAAGCTGTCCAGCCTGACCTCTTCGCACTCAAATGGTCATAACTTGAGCTACAAAGATCCAAATGATGCATTTTTAGTTGCGTTGGAAAGCTAACATCCGGGACTTCAAAATGATATATAATTCGCTATAGTGGCCTTACAGGAAAATGACGCGTACGCGTGAATCACGCGGACGCGTCTTTTTGCAGAAAAATCAGCAACCTACACGTGGCAAAATTCGCCCCTAGCGATTTCTGGGCTGTTTCTGACCCAGTTTTCGGCCCAAAAAACACAGATTATAGGCTATAAAGTGGGGGAATACATCCATTCATTCATACAACATTCATAATTCATAATTTTAGGTTTTAGATGTAGTTTTTAGAGAGAGAGAGAGGCTCTCTCCTCTCTCTTAGGATTTAGGGTTCGGATTAGGATTTAGGATTAGGATTTCTTCGTCTTTTCAATTCCAGGTTTAATTTCCTTTACTTTACTTTATATTTTCTTCTACTTTTATTTATTCTATTACTTTAGTTGATTACTTGATGTTGCCAATTTGTTTTATGGATTCCTATGTTCAATCTAACTTTCTATTTAATATAATTCGAGGTATTTCAGATATATGATTTTTATTTAGCTTTCTATATTCTTGGCTTTGGTTGAGTAATTAGAGACTCTTGAGTTATCAAACTYTTTTGTTGATTRATAATCAGAAGTTGCTAATTGACTTGAATTTCACTAACTCTAGTCTTTCTTTGGGAATTGACTAGGACTTGAGGATTCATATTGATTTATCCACTTGACATTCCTTCATAGTTAGAGGTTGACTAAGTGGGAGCAATGAGCAATTCTCATCACAATTGATAAGGAAAAATAGGATATGACTTCTAATTTTCATACCTTTCCAAGAGTTTTCTTAGCTATTGATTTATTAATTCATACAATTTATTTCTCTTGTTCAAACCTTTCAAAAACTAAAAAATACTGTTTTCCATAACCAATAATAAAACACACCTCCCTGCAATTCCTTGAGAAGACGACTCGAGGTTTGAATTCTTCGGTTTATAAATTTTACTGAGTTTGTTACTTGTGACAACCAAAACTTTTGTACAAAAGGATTCTCTGTTGGTTTAGAAGCTATACTTACAACGCGATTATATTTTTGTGAAATTCTTTACCATCAATTAATCCGTTTGTCAGCCACTAGCAAATACTATTGGGAGTTTCCCTTTTTCTCTTCTTTTGGTCCAAAATGTGACATCTATACTTCCTCATTAATTTAATGAAGTACTATTAACTTTGGAAAAAATACTCTGCAAGAAATACACCTAATTTTGTCGGATTTAGCGGCGGATATTCTTACAGTACTGACTAATAATTTTTCTTTAGAAAACTTTGCCGTCAGATTCAATCTTCTGTAGTTAAATCCAATGATAAATAGTGGCACGAAAATTTATTTTATTAGCGCCAAATTTAGTGTCGAATATTCTGTTGAAAATTTAGTATTTAGGCAACAAACAACACCTACCTCACCAACGGATTTATCTACTAGTAAATCTAACAATATAATTGCCAAAAATTTAAAAACAGAAACCCTCTCCCTCATTTATGCAACTTCTCTCCCTCTCTTCTCTCTTTATCTCTCGCCATTTTCCTTCCATTTAAGTATCTAAGGAAGATTTTTCACCACAGTAGTGCCTCCTCTTCATAACAAACGAGTGTAAAACCCGGTTAATTAATGGCTAATTAACCCATAAATGAGAATTTATTCTAGAAAGCCCAAGATGTGATTTTTATGGCTAAATGTGATAGAGGAGATTGAGACGAGAATTTTGGTACCAATTTTATAGAATTCGAACCAAGATTGGACCGAACGGGCCAAACCGGGCCAACCGGACCCAAAGTGGGCCCTTGGCCCAACATAACTAAACCAAAACCCTAGTTTTCAGTATTCTCTCTCCTCACTAAACACACTCACACGTTGGAAATGGAGGCCATGGAGGGAAGAACACTCTCTCAAGTTCTTTGTCTCACTTGATCTTCAAACCACCATAACTTTTGATCTAGAGCTCTGATTGCCGCTCCATTTGCGGCCACGCGTTCACCGTGGAGAGCTCTAAAAAACCCATACAATTAATCTTGAGGTAAGCCACGTTTTGTTCTTCGAATTTCCAGCTTTGATTTCGAGTTTCATGAGCAAAAATATTGAAATTTTGGGCTCTTTGATGTTATAGGACCCAACTCTCTTGAAGGAGAAGGTTAATCTTGTCTCCTTGGACCTTGGGTGCAAACGGTTAAATGGCTAAACGGAGGTCTCCCTATGTTTTGGCCGGTCTGTTTGCTCTGAGCTGTTTAATATTTCACATAACCAGTGTGCGGCATTGTTCATTAATCATATTGTTGCATTTTGATGTGTTTTGGGGCGCGCTTGGTGTCGGTGTGTGTTTTTCCCATGGCATATGATTACAATGCACTCTTTCTTTCTCTTCGATGTATTTTGTTGCATCCTCTCCTTTCTTCACTAGTCATTTCGGTTGTTTTGCCTCATTTGATCTATTGTATTTTGTTTCTCTTTTTGTGCTTTTTTTTTTTAATATTTTACTTAACATTAATATTTGCTAGTAGAAGCTGACTGTATATCTTTAATTTCTCTAGGCATTATTTTATTTGTTGATTTTAAGACCATAAGTGGTGAGATCGTCAGGCGTTTGTAATATTGAGGATTTTTTGGCTGTTTAATTAAGTCCAAAAATATTCTTATAATCTTTGGGAATGAAAAGGTTAGGTGTGATCAAATCTGCGTACGCGTACTCGCATCGCGTACGCTAGTTTGTTGTTTTAAGTTTTGTGTAGAGTGGTTTTTTTTGCGTTTGGGATGTAACGCATACCTAAAACTTTATTCTGGAGTGGGCGTATGGTGCGCTGTCATTGTCGAGCTAAGGGTTTGGTTCGTGGCATTGATAATTAGGTTTGGGCTGGCAATTTTCGACGCGATCGCTGTTGTCTTAGCAGTTCTTTGTTAGAAATTAGCCTCGAACTGCCACCTCAGTCCACGTCGTTTACGCGTTGGTACTCTCTGTGCCGGCTGCTTGTGGTCACAAATTGGCACAGTTCTGGTACAAGTCGTGGAAAATGGCTGGGCATTGGGTGCAGCACAGTCGGCGCGCCCGCGCACACCACGCGCACCCGTGGATGGCGCTTTCTGGAAAAACGGCGCATACGCACCAAGTGCGCCTACGCGCGAGAGGCATTCTGCAAAAATTTCTTAACTTAAAAGCTGCAGAATTCACAAGATTCAAACCCCATCTTTCCAACGGACGTAACTTTCTCATTTTAATCGTTTTTCACCCGTTCTTTCGAACGGCATGGACATCCCGGATCCAATTTCATTTCTAAATAGATTTGGCACAAAACAGAGATCCGTAGTCAAGTTATGTCCCACCAAGTATGCCAAAAACAATGTTTTTCATAAAAACACAAGTGCATTTTCAAAACAAGCCATTTTTAACTCTTTTCAAAACCAATCAAAACATGCCAATTTCATCCCTTCCTTTGAAATCAATCAAAATATACAATTCAACATCAAGCCTCCTCAACTCCACATTGACACTTTATCACAATTCACCAAAATCACTATCCCATCATTTTAACCCACTTCACCCAAGTGGCTCAAACCCAACACATTGACATATCACATACCTTCTTTATGCCAATTTTCAACAACCCAATTCCAATAAATCATCATTGTACAACAATCAATATTATATCACCATCAACATGGTTCAACCCACAATTCAATCATAACCAATCATCAAGCATATATCACAACATGCATATTCTCATACATCATACCATCAAGGCATCAATAATCATCATACATATATGACCACACATATATCTCAACATTCAACAACATCAACAATTCAATGCCTATCTTAGGGCCTCTAGCCTAAGTATTTCCTACCACATTACATTTAGATTACGGGAACCGAGACATACCTTAGCCGATTTCCAAGCTCAACCGGAGCACTTCCAAACCACTTTTCCTCAAGCTCCAAGGCCTCAACACCTCCAAGAACAGATTTTTCACCACCAAATCCCTTTTCAAGCTTTTCAATATCACCAATCAGGCTCCAATATTCACAATATACACAACTAAGCCACAAAATCATACACACAAATACAAACATCTCAAAACCCAAACATCATAGAACAACAAATTACACTAGGGTTGAGAATCTTCCACNAAAGTAAAATTAAGAAACATGAACAACAGTAATAAGAAATGAACAATCATATAAAGTCCCAGATCCATGAATTTCAGAGAAAGTTTAATTTGATTAATATGTATTTTCTTACTATTCCCCATCAGGCTTAGATACCAGAATGCTCCGAATGGGATCAAGGAGGAAAGGTGAAGAAGGAGGTAAAGCTTCAGTATGAATGTCAGTATGGATATTGCAAAAAGCAAGAAGATAATATTCGAATGTTAGAATGCGCGGGTAAGTCCGCACGCTATGCAAGTGTATAGTTATGTAGTTAAGTGGCGGTAGTCACCGCTACGCATATGCTAATTTGCAGAAATGTAAAATATGGAAACACTTTTAAAATGAAGAACTGAAGTAAAAAGAATTTTATTGATGATATGAAAATGGAGAGAAGAGGGAAGAGAGCTGGAAGAGGCTTAAAGTGAACTCTCAGAACTCTCTACAACTTCTCTCTCTATGTTTTGTTATAATGAAAAGGGGTGCCTTACATGAAGTGGTGCCTCCTTTTATTAGTATGAGATAAATTCTGTTTACTGACATGTATGGTTAACCACCGTCGTACTATTGGTATAGTACAAGTTGATACAAGTTTTTTGTTTTTTGCAAATTTGTTTTTCATATAAAGATCTATATCTTCTCCTAGATTGATTCGCAAAGCAATCGTTCTTTTGATTGTGTATCACTTGATTGATTCTTCTGAGTGGAGAGGATTACCCTTTGTGTTTTTTGTCTTCATCCGATATGTCTGCATGATTTGTTGAAGTGTTGTCTTGCTAGTGTTTCTTTTGATTGGGCTCCTGCAAGGGCTGCTGCAATCTTGGGCTTTCTGGTTGAGGAATACTGATTCTTCATGGTCGAATGGTTTGGTGAACTTGGGGTGCTCTTTGAACCAATTTCGAACTTTTTCTGGATGAGCCATGGCGGCATCAAACTGAGACCCCATTTTACAAAGGCATTTCTTTTGAGCAATAGGTGTGCTTTTGGAATGTTACTTGTTTGCCGTAGCCTGTACTGCCATGAGAATACCCAGGCCAGGGAAAAAAAACAGGAAATAAAAAATTGAGGCCAAGATCGTACAGGAATGCTTGTTTCCTGTTTGGTCAATTTTTTTTTTGGTGAAATATTTTGAACCCCTCATCAGCAGGTGGGGGCAAGATTTCTGTAGAAGGACCAAAGTAATCCACCATTGGGAGAAACCAATTTAGGAATATGATAATTGGTTTCTTCTTGAAATAGGATGACCAAAAAAAGAAAAAAAAATTCTATTCTGATTATTTTGTAACCAAAATACTCTTGTTCGGCATCCACATATCGAATTAAGAATACCTATCGGGTCATAAGGATTAGAGATTTTTTTGTATTTTTGGTGTTTTTAAAAGATATAGTAAAGGAGAGAAAGACTAGGAAGATGTTTAATGGTTGGTTGAGTGAGTTATGTTTGGTGGCATTTTAGGATCTTTGTAATTTTTCATTGGAGACAATCTGAATCCAGACTTTTAATATGAATCATGAAAATGCTCTGGTTTGTTTAAGGCTGTCTGGTCTAAAAAGAATCCTGATGAAAGACTGGAAAAATAACTTTAAAAGGTGTTTTTCGCCAAAAACTCCGGTTCCATTAAGAAGGACAGATGAGAACTTGTTTTTTTGAAATGTATTGTGGTTTGCGTTATGTTTGACTTGAGGTTTTGACATGCTGGATTGGTTTTGATTGAAGTGGCATGGTTTGGGCAATTGTTTTTCTTTTGGATATTTGCCAAATGATTTTTGAGGTTTCCTTTTTTCTGTGAATAAATTGGTTCAGGTCTTTTCATTCATTCATCTGACTGTCACATATGTCAGCAGGGATTTTTTTATGGAGTTTTTTTGTAAGGCCTGCTCTTGTAAGGCCACAAAGGTTTTGGGATTTGGGAAGGCAATAATCTGCTTTGGTTTGTTTTGGCTGTTTTGACTACTTGGGGGTTGAGTAAATGATCACAACTACGTTTTTTAGTGATTGAGGATGACTCCACGGGTCTTGCGTTATAGGAGGTTGTAATAGCTTGGGTATAGGGGGTTGTTGGGTAGTGACCCAGTTGGGGTATTGACCAGATTCTTGGTTGGCCCAAGAAGGGCTGGCGAATACCTCTGCTCTTACGAGGTACATGTTGCTTTTTTAGCATCTTTTTCTTAGATTATCCCTGCAATATCGTTGAGAAAGTCAAGGGAGATGAGTTTGAGTTACCCTTGATATGCTCAATGTTGGAAATCAATAGACCTTAAAATTGCTTGCATTGGCAAAAATTTGTTTTGATGCAAGATTTTTCACATCATTTGTATTAAAACATTGCTTTGGCTGATTTGCAATCAACTCGGACTAAAAATTTTTGATTGAGTAAGTCGGATTGAAATTTTGTGATGCTAAAACAATGGCTAAATTTTTTTTTTTGATTGTGAATATTTTGTTGAGTAGTAATTCCAGTGTTTGGATGAAATGCAATAATACATTCTTTATCATGCAGTTTTTTGTTTTAGAATACACGTATTAAATTGATGCATCAGTTTTCTATCTATTTTGAATTGCATGAGGAATGGGCAGGTTAAAGAATGGAAGATGCGGATTTTTGTTTTAAGAAATTCTGATAATATCCGAATGTTTGTCTGTCCAAGGTGGAGGGATTTTCTTAAGCCTATCATGAGAGGGGCTTAAGGAGATTGTTCAGATTCGGGATGAATCTGAAACATAATTTGAGACCATCTAGGAAAGCTCTGGAGCTGAGGTTTGAATATTAATCTATCTGGAAACATTTTCTGCAAACAGAAATTGATCTTGTGAATATGGAGTTTTGTTCCTTGAAAATTAGTCATGTGACCAAAAGAAATGATTTTTTGTCTTGAAATAGAACAATTTTGGTTTTAGAAACAGCAAGTTATTTTTCTGGATTGATGTTTTTTTTTTGTAATTTGTTTGAAATGTTCATGTCCAGAGTCTGGGAAAAAATCAAGACTATCAATATAAAGATTGCAAAGTTTGAGTATTGGTTGAAAATATATTCATTATTTCTGAATTTCAGAAGGGGCATTTTTCAGGCCAAAAGGCATTACATTCCATTCATATTGTCCGAATGGAACGGTAAAAGCTGTTTTATATCGGTCTAATTCAGTGATTGGTGATTGCCAAAAACCCGATTTTCAAATATCAATTTTGAAAAAATTAATTTTTTTTTATTTTAGCATCCCTTTTGTTTGGGGATGGATAACGAATCCATTGTAAAGCTTTGATTCAAAGGTTTGTAATTGATTACAAGCCTGGGAGTTCTCTTCCACATTTCAGTTTGTTTATTTAACATAAAAGTGAGAGCAGACCAAGGACTTTTGCTAGGACTGGATTAATCTTTTATCCAAGAGATCATTAATTTCTTGTTGACAATGCTGAAAAGTGCTCATTCATTTGAATGGGACGGGGCTTTTGTATGGATTTTTGATTATTTGAAATCCTTTTCATATGGACAGATAACTATGTTTCTTTCCATGTCAGAAAAGCATGAGGCCAAATCGAACAAATGAATTTTTCAATTCTGATTTAAAAGATTTTTTATTTTTTCTTGAACTTTTGTTTTTCAGTGTGATTCTAGTTTATTTAAAGAGATTTCTTCTTTCAGAAAAACAAATCTGTTTGGTTTTGGATGTCATTAGGTTTAGGAGGATCCTTTTGCTTTGGTGAGTTAGAAATCAAAGAAGTTACTTGTCCTCCTACAAAAAAGGTAAGTCCAGGAAAGCTGCAGGTTATGGAAACCAAGTATTTATTAGATTTATGAAAGGGTGCCCCAAAACTTACAATATTTTTATTTATCTTTTTAAAAAAAAAAAAAAAAAAAATCGGTGGGATATATTTCCTTTTCAATTTTTTTGATTTATTTTATAAATTGATACTTAGCCTTTCACCAGTTATTGAGATCAAGCATTCAGTAGTTTTTTCGAAATATTTGGTAGGGGACCAGACCTTCCCTATCTAATTACAATTTGAATTGCCCTGAATCAAGAGTGCAATGGTTAAAAACAAAATCTTTAACGACAATTCAGACATTACACGATGCTTCATGAAGGAGAATAATTTATTATTCTCAAAATTTGTTTTAAAAAAAACTTCATGATCGTTAGAAATATATTTATTCTTTACTGTTCCTATTAGAGGCACTCATTTGGTTTAAAGAGAACCAATATCCTCATTCACCAGATTCTTCCTCTTTGTACTATTCGACAGAGAATAGTGATGATCGTTTTGGGTCTTCTTTTGATTTCTGGATTTCTCTCTTTAAGATTGTTAACCTCAGTTTGGAGATCCTGAAATGGTTATGGGACGAATAACTTTGTTTTTCTAAATTTTTTGAATAGGTTTTGGCATCATAATTTTATTGTTAAAAAAAAAAAATTTTTGGGTTTTTTCTCCTTTTGAAAAGTTTCAAAAGAAAGTCTTTCTTTTGTTCTGGATTGTCAATAGCCTCGATAACATCAAATAAGAGATCTTGACTTTGGATAAAATATTTAAAAGATTGAATACACTTTCTTGCAAAACTTTGTTACTTCAACATCTTATCAACTTGATAATTGTTGATAATTATCATCAGAAGATTCTGGTCCAGAGTTGCATCTGAACTCTCAATCATAAGATTTATTAATTGTTCTCATCTGAGGATCAAGGTTCAGATTATTAATCTTTCCTTTTAATGACAATATTTGCTACATGTCTGGTTTTTACATGTTATTAACAAAATAATGGGGTTTTTCTGAGGATACTTTTGAAAATTCTTTTGGAAGCCTATCATTTTTAGGTTTTTTGAAACCTTTTTTTTTTTTTTTTTTTTTTTTTTTTTTTATTTTTAGATTTAAAAATTTGTTGGATCTTTTTAGATTTCTCGGATGACAAGCAGGAAGACCAAATTGTGCATAGAAAGTTCCCAAATGATACGATTTTGAGTTTTCTTCACGAGCAGTTGCCTTTTGAATTTTATCATATCTTGACAAATTTTAGGCAACCTTTTGGATAAAGGAAATAGTTGGCCATAATTTAACTCATCATAGGGTATTATACTCGTAGGGGTTAAGCTTTAGATTTTGTCCTTACTTTATCTCCAAGGGATTTGGGGAGTCCAGCAAGGAATTTTTCTTCCAGAAAGGTTGTTGACTGTCTTCTCTGGTATAAACCCTAGTAAGAAAGGTGTCTTTATACCATCGAGAAGTCAGACAAAGTTTTGCATCTGAGATTGGAAAGCAGCTCAGCAGAACGATCTTTCCAAAGAGATGGATCACCAATGAAGTGGCTTGCTATGGTAAAAATTAAGGTATTGACAGCATCAGGGGATAGGTTCCCGTCATCACTAATAATGGGTTCTCTGGTCGTTGACTTTTTAGAGAGAAAAGAATTGAGTGTTTTGGTTTATCGGAGGAGGTCAGTTATCCCACCATCCCTTCAGCTGGCCACTAAAAACCAGAAAACAATAACATTGGTATAGCTTCTTCAGAGGTGTCATGGGCTGCTTGATAGGCTGTGCCTACCATTGTCATATGCTGAAGTGCATACTCATGATATTATATTCCGTTTTTGCCATCTATATTCCATTCATAGACTTATTGGCATTGAAGCTAACAAAACCTAGTTCTCTTTCTTCGAGAGCTAGATCTGGGCGGATACACATTTATAACATACGTAGAGGGTATAGTTAAACCCTTCACTTGGTTAGGGAGTTGGTCAAAATGGGGCTGATCTTGAGGGATGATTTGCCAGACATCATCACTTTGCTCAGAGCAAGATTCATTGGACTCAAGGCCAAGGGCATTAATAGCTTTAGATGCGCGTGTTTGAATACGAGAAGTAGATTCACCGAGTTTTGTAGGAGGTTTCAGGGATAGTAGTAAAACGGTTCAAAAGTTGTTTTCAATCTTGATAACTTCCGAATACTAGATTGTTGTTTTTAAATTTTTTTTTTTTTTTTTTTTTTTTTTTTTTTTTATTTAAAAGGTTTAAAAGATTTTTTTTTTTTTTTTTTTTTTTATTGATTATTTTCAAAACATTTTTCAAAGAGAAAGTAGATCCTGAAGATGAAAGGTTTCACCAAGCATTTAAAAAATCTGTTGGTATAATTTGATTGTTCAATGAGGTTTTTAATATCTTTAGGGGCGACAGCTTCATCCACATTCTTTTTTAAAAGGAGAGGCCATAACAGGGTTATGTCCTTCCGTTTTGAAATAATAAAGCTCTTTTGGAGGAAACTCGGATCTAACTAAGTTTCCCATCCTTTAACTTTCCAAGTTGAAATAACATTTGCTGAAAATGAAGTATTTTGTTAAGTTTTAAAGGATACTTAATGTTGTTTTTTTATGGAGTAGAATTGAAACATCAAAAAAAAGGAATATGCAATCTAAATCATTAAAAAAATTTATAAATATTTTCTTGAATTTGATGAAGATTTGAGAAGCTGTATAGTACTTAAATACCATTCTCTTTGGAGTTCATACTTTTAGAGTTAAAGTTTTAGTAAGGCTTCTCTGTTTTATAATAAATTCGTGATTATTCATTTACCATTCAAGAAGAAATGTTGGAGATTGATGGGATTGGAATAGAAGATTCAACTTCAAATTCTACATCACTCATCTTCTTGGTAACTCCTTGAGAAATCGCATTGAATTGTTTTGTTTGCGTAATCTGGAAATATGTATTTCAGAATTGGATGGTCTCGACATTTTGAAAACTGAGATTGGGAAGTTACTGAAAAAATGATCTTCTTGCTGAAGCAAAATCATTAGATGTTCCTGCTTCAGATCTAGAAGAAAAAGAGTTTCGTCTATCTAAAGAAAATCTCTACTTTTCCTGATTCATCTTGTTTTACTTTTCGTAATAAGGTGCTTGTCTAGGTTGCGTCTTGGAATGGCTCGGTCAATTGACCATGATTGAGGGAGGTCAATTTCATCCATTTTATGAGCCTTGGGATCATAACGTTGCTTTGTCATGTCTGTGACAAACAAAGTGGTTTACGATCTTGGGACTTAAGAAGGACTCTAGAGTAAAGTGTTTCATGACGCTTGTATTGAATCCTATAGATTAAAGCGGCTGGAATGGAACCTTCTTTCATGTTGAAGACCATGAATTCCGAATGTTTTAGGAAAAGAGAGTCAAGAATGTTAAGGTCTAACAGACTGACTGTCTTGTTTGGGAACTATTGAAGTAAACTGGACCATGTCCTAGACTTGTTTCAACTGTTCCGATTAAGGAGTCTTGGAAGTCAGTGTAGTGTCTAATGTCTCTAAGACACATGAGGATAGAGGCATTCAACCTTCTCGGATGAGTATTTGACTGCAACTTGGACACACCCCCTATATGTGAAGATATCTGTAGTGGGGGCATGTTCTCTAACTATTGTTTAGTCAGAAGATGGAATTCCTCACCAGAATCTGGTCCTAGAGGAATAGTTGTTTTTCAGCCGGTTTTGATGATAATAATCAGTATTTTCTCTTGTTTATCATTCAGGGACATATAACTCATTTGTGGGATTTTGGGTATTTCCCAATTTTCAATGGCTTGATTGATATCTTCGAAGCAGACTTCTTCTTCAAAGATATTGTGTTTGGGGGAAAGTTCCTCAGGACGAGTAACTTTCTCAGTAAGGGGATTGGAAGAAGAATGGATCGGAGAGGAGGAAGAAAAGGACGGGTGAAGAAAAGGAAAGGCGTCTAGAGAGAGAGCGAAAGAGTTTAGACATGATTAATAAAATCTGATATCATAGCCTCCTTTGGTTCAGAGAGAACATATATATTATCACTAAACTATCACTCAAATTTTGAATCTGGGTTTTTAACTCTTTTTTTTAATCCTTAAATCTATAGCGCACCAGGAGTTCTTACGTTTGACCATTATCACTTTTGGGGACATCATTCAAGTTAGCCTTACTGCCCGAAATCCAGGTCTTACTGCTACAGTCTTTGAGTGATAAGAGTTAAATGCCTGTACTTCCAGATTTAAATGTATTGTATCTTATGTACATAGTGAACGATAAATAATGAACAATGAACACAGTAAATAAAGAACATGAACAATAAAATCCCAGATCCATTGAATTTCGAAGAGAAGTTTAATGATAATATGTATATTCCTACTTCCCCATCAGGGCTCTGATAACCAGATGGCCCGTATATCATATATATATATAATATATAATATATATATATATATATATATATATATATATATATATATATATATATAATATATAATATATATATATATATTAAAGGAGTTCAAAAACCAGAAATATCAGGACTCAAAATCGGCTGCGAAGATAACGGTTCGAGCATAGCTATATACATTAAAAAAAAAATAGGAAAACCCCAAGGAAACCAAAGGGACACAAATACTAAAACTATTCTCCAAAATTCCCCATAAGAGGAGTCATCATAGTTTGTATTATTTAATGGAGATAAAAGTAATCTAAGCAAAACATATAAACTAAAACAGAGTCCCCAAGAACAAAGGATCTTCGCTAAACCAGAAGTCTCCAGCAAGCCTCAGCGAGAAACCTCACGTCTTGCGTCTGAAAACCACAAAATCCGCATGGTGAGAATAGAGGTCCCAGCACTGGTAACAAGCTTCCAATATATAATACATAATAATGGAGGGAAAGCCGAAGACAATCCTAGAACTTCTCCAGATAATTCAAAGCTTATAAACAAGCTAAACCATAAAGGGCATCTGACTAAAGATCCTTCAGTCTAACTAATACTTCCTTTCCAATTCCTTCAACCTCCCACACCATCAGGAGTATAATGTAGCAAACACAGTTATATTCAAACAAGAAATATACAATTAAGAACAAATAAGGCATTTAGACAAAAGTAAGTAATATGCAATCAAATAGGCAATCTCAATCAATTCACATAGTATGCATATGATGAATGCCTGTCCCTAATGGCTGATGATATCATCTGTCGGTTATAGAGCAACCACGACATAGCTCCTGGTAGCTAACCATTGGACTGTTTGCCTCTGTTGTGTCTCACCCAACTCGAGTATTACTCAAATAAACTTGATCATAATCGTCATGAGTCCATATCACTCACCTACACTGGTATATTAAATCTGATGTTGTGGGGTGAGCTCATCGGGGCTTTCATAGTGCCCGGCCACCCGACGACATAGCGTCACAAAGAGTTTCAAGTCTCAACGACTGTGAGCACGTGGTGGCTAGCCACTGCTATATCTCCCAGGGAAACACTCTATACTCCGGATAATGGAAGTGCAACATTCACATTCATTCAACAGCAGTATATATGCATTATACACAGCCATTAACATCGGCTCCGCGCGTAACACGTAGCTATGTATAGCCTGATTAGCCATCCGGCTCAACGTTAAATCCATAACCAGCCATTCGGCTCACGGTTAAATCCATAAACAGCCATTTCATTAACAATCACGGCCTTCGGCCCATGCATAACAAGCACTTCCACACCATCCTCCACTCTCACATAATCATCTTTGATCCTCATTGTTCATTCATTTTTCCCTTGCTTCACTCATAAGTTACCACATCCCCTAGCTCTTCTCATTGCTAGGCATATCATAATGATTTAAACATAATGGTGAGATCAAAAACAAAAATTAAAAAAAAAAGACTTTAAAACTCAAAATCAACTTTGGATGAAATAGGACACGCGTACGCGCACTCCACGCGCACCGCTGGATGACCACAAAACTCATCGACGCGTATGCGTCATGCACGCTAATGCGTGGATTGAAATTAGCCAATCGACGCCACGCATCAGCCACGCGTACGCGTGGGTACTCTCGTGCCCAGCACAAAACTGGCACAGTTCTGGTACAAGTCCTGGAAAATGGCTGGGCTTGGGTGCAGCACATCGGGCGCCCGCGCACACCACGCGCACGCGTGGATGGCCTTTCTGGAAGAACGGCGCATACGCACCAAGTGCGCGCCTACGCGCGAAGGGTCATTCTGCTAAAATTTTTCTAACTTAAAAGCTGCAGAATTCACAGATTCAAACCCAATCTTCCAACGGACGTAACTTTCTCATTTTAAATCGTTTTTCACCCGTTCTCTTCGAACTGGCATGGACACCTCTACCAATCATTTCTCTTAAATAGATTTGGCAACAAAAACAGAGATCCGTAGTCCAAAGTTATGTCCCACAAGTATGTGCCCAAAAACCAATGTGTTTTTCATAAAAACGACTAAAGTGCCGACTTTTCAAAACAAGCCATTTTTAACTCTTTTTCAAAACCAAGTTCAAAACATGTCCAATTTTCATCCCTTCCTTTGAAATCAATCAAAATATATCAATATCAACATCAAGCCTCCTCAACTCACCCACATTGACACTTTATCACAATTCCACCAACAATCACTTCTCCAATCATTTAACTCTCCCATGCATGCTTCCTTCCCATCCTCTGAGCTTATTCCTGCCCTATAATATTCTGAAAAAACACTTAAACACACATATCAAGGCATCTAATGGTAATAAGAGAGGATTAAACATAGGGAACTTAAGGGCCAAAGAAGCATGTTTTTCAATCAAAGCACAAAATTTTAGGAAGGCAAATGTAAAACCATGCAATAATAGTATGAATAAAAGTTGGGTAAAGAGTTGATAAAAATCCACTCAATTAAGCCACAAGATAAACCATTAAAAAATAATGGTTTATCATTGGGACTATTGGATAAAGCTGGTCAACGAGCCTTCTTGGCCCAAGTTCTTCTCCTCCTCAAAAGCTGAGCCAAGCTTAGAGTGGATGTTCAGCCAAAGACACCTCTACAAATAAACCTTACAAAAGTGCAAAAAAGATGGTAAATTTCACTATGTACATAAGATACAATACTTTAAATCTGGAAGTACAGGCCATTTAACCTTATCACTCAAAGAGACTGTAGCAGTAAGACCCTGGATTTTGGGCAGTAAGGCTAACTTGATGATGTCTCCAAAAGTGATAATGGTTATCCTTGTTCGTTACGTTATCGATCGGAGTGTTGCGCTTTTTGAGTTGCGATTTTTATTTACCCCTTTTTTCTACAAAGGCTCCTAGTTATAATCAAATCATTCATACTACTATACGTACTAAATTTTTATTTTAGAGGTCGTAATACCTTACTATCTCTGAATTATGACTTAAGCATAAGACTCTGTATGGTAGGGTGTTACAACGAGTCTGTCTCCGGAATTGTCCTAGCTGAGCCACCAGAGATCCAAACGCTGCTGTAAGGTTACATCACCGTTACCACTACCTCATGGGTCATCGTCGTCATTGTCCACCATTGTTCCTTCTCCAGGTTCGTGTAAATCCTCCTCACTATTTTTTGTTAATTTTTGTTAAAATAATCTTAACACTACTCATTAATGACAAAGGTGGGAGAAGTTTGATGCTGTCATCACACCGTAAATGCTGCCACCGCAATTTCGCAACCAAGTTTAGTTTTTAAAATTGTCTATTTTTTATTTTTATTATTTTCTATGTATTTTTATATATATTTCATTAAATTTGTGTTTGATTTTTTTTTTAAAATATAAGTCTAGCTGAAAGTTTAATTTTTTTGGGGATAAGTACGATTTTGGACCCAAAGGTATAAGCTAAAAATTTTTTTCGTCCCGAATTTTTTTTTACATACAAAATTATCCCTAAGGTTTGACTTGGTTTTAAAATCGTCCTTACCTTAGGGTCCAAAATTATACAGAGGTGGCAAAGGAAGCGGAGGCAGAGGTGGATTGTGGACAACTTCTTCTTCTTCCCTTCCCCCTTCTTCTGCTTCCATTCCCCCTTTGTAGGAGCAGAGCACTCTCTTTCTCTTATTTTTTCTTTCATTTTTATTTTATAATTTTTTTGTTATGGGTAATTTGGTTCAAAATTTTAATATTTAAGGAAAAAGGACGATTTTAAAACTTGGTTTTAAACCTTATAGATAATTTTGTATGCAAAAAAGGTTAGGGACGAAAACAATTTTCGGCCTATACCTTAAGGACCAAAATCGTACTTAATCATTTTTTTTAATTTTTGTTTTAAATTGTGTTTAAATTCTATTCTATTTTCTTAATTTACTTGTTAGGGTATTTTGGTTTTAAATTGAAGTTTAAATTTTGAAATTTGTAATCTTTTAAAAATTTTGTTTAAAATTTGTGTTTTAATTTAGATTTATTAAGGTTAATTCAATCAATTTAGGTTGTTATGGTTAACTTTGTTTTTTTATTAGACTATTTTAAGTGAATTAGGTTTTGTAGTTTAAATTAATATATTTTTATCAATTAGGTTCGTTAGGTTAGTTAAGTTAAATAACTCTTTAAATTAGTTTCACCAACTGAATTTAATAAGTTATCTTTTTTGTTAGGACTGTGTTATTTTTTTTTCAGGTCTATTGAAGTTTGCTTCTTTTGTAATTTTCGCAATTATATTTCATGGGTTGTTCGTATAGTGTTTTGATTGGTTCTCTATCTCTGAATATAATGAATTATTTTATAAGTTTAATGTTAGACTTACTTTTACTATGATAGAGTCTTAGAATAAAAGTGTAAAAAGGTTGTCTAGTGGCGCTTTCTCGAAACCCTTATTTATTGAAAATTTGTAAAATAATAAAGGAATGCGCACTAGAATAGTTAGGAATTTAATGTTCCTGGAATGTGTTTTTGTTTTAATTTATGTTTGCAAGTGTTTCATATGTGAAAATTTATAAATTTTTTGTGGAGATCTTTGAATTATAGAAAAACTCTATTAAATTTTTGTTAAAATTATTTAAAGACATGTTTGATTTGTGAAAAAATAAATTGCATTTAGTGCAAGTTTCTAATTATACAAAAAATTCTGTCAAAATTCCTAAATAAAAGTAATAAATTGGGTTATTGGTTGAATTCTAGGTATTGATAATAATAAAATACTTTAAAGGTCAAAAAACTTTTTCTTTTTCAATTAAGCCCATGTGGTCCTCTTCTCTTTACTTATTATTATCACTGTGATTGGTTCATAGTGAAAGATAATCAGCTCTAAATATAATTGAATGATAAAATAAAAAACAAAAAAAACTAGTACATTGAATGAATTAATTATAAATCTAAAAAAAAATTGCTGAGAAATATATCTTTGGTAAGAAATTAATGAAAGTAAATTAAAACATATTTTTATTAGAATGACCAATATTTAATTATTTAAATTTTATTAGAAAATAAAAATTGTTCATGGAAAAATGAACTAAAATCTAAAAACTATTATTTTTTTGCTAAGAAAGTAGTAGTAAAAAAATTTAAAAATTTAACAAGAAAAAATTAAATTTTAGTTTAATTTATTTAAAAAAATTTTAAATTCCTAAAATCATATTGTAATATTAAATTTATCTCTAAATGTATCAATTACTTAAAAAAAGAAGTTAGTAAATTTATATATTTTATTTTATAATAAATATATTGCATCATGTCTATGAATCCACACAATATCTTAATGTTTAAGGAAAGTGAGTGCCACCCATAGGACTTCTCAATCATCACCCTCTACTTTGGCAACGCCTAGAATCTCACAGGCATAGAGTACACAAGGTCAACCCTTTATTATGGTCTCTAATCCCAATTTTATGGGCCCTAGTGTTGTGCCAGTTATTCTTGTAGAAATTTGTCTTGTTGATTCACTAGAGTGGACTCCTCTAACACTTCCACCCATTCAGTAAATGATGAGCGGATAATTTGTACGCTTTTTGGCATTGTTTTTAGTATGTTCTAGTTAGTTTTTAGTATATTTTTATTAGTTTTTAGTTAAAATTCACTTTTCTGGACTTTACTATGAGTTTGTGTGGTGTTTTTCCTGTGATTTCAGGTATTTTCTGGCTGAAATTTGAAGGACCGAGCAAAAATCTGATTCCAAAGCTAAAAAAGGAACTGCAGATGCTGTTGGATTCTGACCTCCCTACACTCCAAAGTGAAATTTTCTAGAGATCAGAAGTCCAATTGGGCGACTCATCAAACGGAGTTTTGGAAAGTAGACATCCTGGGCTTTCTGAAATAAAATAGTCCATAACTTTGCTCAAGATTGATGGCCCAAACCGACATTCCAAATCAGCTCAAACTGCCCGGCGTTAAACGCCGGAACTAGCACACAAGAATGGGAGTTAAACGCCCAAACCTGGCACAACAAGCTGGCGTTTAACTTCCAGAGAAGATCTCTACACGAAAATGTTTCAATGCCCAGCCCAAGAACACACCAGGTGGGTTCCGAAAGTGGATTTTATGCATTTACTCATCTCTGTAAACCTTAGGCTACTAGTTCCTTTATAAACTAGGACGCTTTTACTAATTGTATTTCATCTTTGGATCATTTCGAATTTCTTAGGATCATCTTTGACATCTAGTTCTTAGATCATTAGGGAGGCTAGCCTCACGGGCATGCCTAGACCTTGTGTCTTAATGTATTTTCAACGGTGGAGTTTCTACACACCATAAGATTAAGGTGTGGAACTATGCTGTACCTCGAGTATTAATGCAATTACTGTTGTTCTTCTATTCAACTTCGCTTGTTTTTGTTCTAAGATATCACTTGTTCTGCAACTTGATGAATGTGATGATCCATGACAATCATCATCAATTCTCCACCTATGAACGTGTGACTGTCAATCAACCTACCGTTCTACCTTGGATTGGTTGGATATCTCTTGGATCTTTAACCGGAATACTTTCGTGGGTAATAAGCCTAGAAATTGAATGACTTGGCATTCAAGAGAGAGTCCGGAAGGTCTAAACCTTGTCTGTGGTATTCTGAGTAGGAATTCAATATTGAATGACTGTGACAAGCTTTCAAACTCCTGAAGGCTGGCGTTAGTGAGGCGCAAAAGAATCACTGGATTCTATTCCAACCTGATTGAGAACTGACAGATGAATAGACGTGCCATGACAGGGCATTGCGTTGAATATTTTTCACTGTGAGGATGGGAGGTAGCCACTGACAACGGTAAAACCCTACATACAGCTTGCCATGGAAAGGAGTAAGAAGGATTGGAATGAAGACAAGTAGGAAAGCAGAGAGACGGAAGGACCAAGCATCTTCATACACTTATCTGAAATTCCCAAATGAATTACATAAGTACTCTATCTCTATCTTTATCTTTAATGTTTTTATTCATCATTCATAACCAATTGACGTTTGCCTGACTAAGATTACAAGGTGACCATAGCTTGCTTATACCAACAATCTCTGTGGGATCGACCCTTACTCCGCGTAAGGTTTATAACTTGGACGACCCAGTAACATCTTGCTGGTTTAGTTGTGCGAAGTTGTGTTTTATGCCATGGTATTGAACACCAAGTTTTGGATTCATTACCGGGGATTATTTGAGTGATGAAAAGTATTGATCACAGTTTCGTGCACGCAAGTTTTTGGCGCCAGTTGCCCGGGGATTGTTTGAGGTATGGACAACTGACGGTTCAATCTTGTGCTTAATTAAGGTATTTTCTTCAGAGTTCTTAAGAATGAATTCATCGTGGTTCAAAGGTGATGTTCTTATAATCACCAAAGGCTGATTGATTTTCAATCACAATTTTAGTCTTGAATGCAATATCCTGCTGAAGCTTGTTCAGCCATGTCTAATTCTTTAGACCGAAGCTTTAGCCTAACATTGTATAATTCCTGGAATTCTCATTAAGAATTTGATATTTTTATTTTTTCCTCTCTTCACTTAATTTTCGAAAATCCAAAAATTACAAAACCATAAAAACAAAAAATATTTTTGTTTTCTTGCAAAATTAATTGGAAAATAAAAATTTTTAAGTTTTGGTGTCAATTGCAGTTTCTGTTATTCTTGCATTCATTCATGTGTCTTAAGTGATCTTCGAGAATGTTCTTGAATGATTTCCATTGCTCTGATCTTTTAAATTCTCTTGACTTGAGTGTTTTGTGTTTCTCATGTTGCATCTCATTTTGTTAGTGTCAATGTTATACAAACTGCTAAGTTGGTGTCTTGCATGCATTGTTTATTCTGAATTTTAGTTGCAATTTTGATTATTCCTCATTATTAAAAAATCCAAAAATATTTTTTTTTTAATTTGTTGTCTTTTAAGTATAATACAGAGGATTGAAGATTCAGACATTCAGCAGAGGAATTACACAGAAAAGCTGGGCGTTCAAAACGCCCAGTGAAGAGGCAAACTGGCGTTTAACACGCCAAGCCAGGGTGCCTGGCTGGGGCGTTTAAACGCCCCAAAAGGGTAGTAGTTTGGGTGTTAAACGCCAGAATGTGCACCATTCTGGGCGTTTAATGCCAGGATGGCACAAGAGGGAAGTTTTGTTTCAAATCAAAGAAGAAAAATTTTTTTTAAGTGTTTCAAAAATCTTTCAAAAAATCAAATCTTTTTCAAATCATATATTTTCAATCAAATCTTTTTCAAAATCAATTTCTTTCTGATTTTCACAAAGATACTTGCTTAACAATTAGTACGATTGATTCAACAATTCAAGTATGTTGCTTTCTTTCAAATAAAAAAAAAAAAAAAAAAATCATATCTTTTCTTGTTAGCCAAGTTATCAATTTTTAAAATCAATAATCTTTCTAAAAATGTTTTTCAAATCAATATTTCTCTATCACATCTTCTTAAAAACCATAACTTTTCATCCCATATCTTTTTTAATCACAATCTTTTTTCAAAATAGTTTTCAATCAAAATCTTTTTACTTTCTAATTTCAAATCTTTTTCAAAAAAAAAACACTTGATTTCTTTTCCACTCTTTAGTTTTAAAAAATCAATTAGTGTTTTTTCAAAAATGTTTTTTTAAAAATCTTTAACTTACTTTTCGAAAATTTTACTTCCCCTCTTTCTCACATCCTTCCTTAATTTATGGACTAAACACTATTCCTCAATGCACTATTCGAACTCCATCTTTCCTTGATAAGTTCAAGAATTTTCTACTTCTTTCCTTCTTATTTTTCTTTTCCTCTGACACCTCAAGGAATCTTTATACTGTGGACATAAGAGGATTCCAGCATTTTCTTGTTCTTTTTCTCTTTCAAAGGGCAGGAGCAAAGATAAAAGCATTCTTGTTTGAGAGCTGACCCCTGTAACACTTGAAAGGAGCTTGAAGCGAAAGCTAAGAGAACTAAGGCAAAAACAACTCTCTGTAGAGGACCTAACAGAAATCTTCAAAGAAGAAGAACTAATGGCAAGCCGACAAACAACAACAATGCCAACAAATGGCAAGGAAGGGTGCGGGTGGACTTTACTAGACTACTCCCGACTCTATGGGAGAAGCATCTCTATCCCCACCATTGGAGCAAACCAACTTTGAGCTTACGCCCTCAATTAAGTTTCTCTAATGCAAGAATTGCAAGTTCTATGGACTGTACCATTGGAAGATCCTCATCAGTTTTTAGCTAAATTCTTGCAAAATCTGTGACACTATCAAAACAAATGGGGTTTGAACCTGGGTCACAGACTTATGGCTATTCCTTTTGTTGTATGAGACAGAGCTAGGACATAGTTGGACTCACAACCTAAAGAAAGCCCTGAACTCTTGGGAAAACTAGTCAATGCCTTTCTTTGGCAAACTTCTTTTCCCAACCATCAAAAATTGAGTAAGCCTTAGAGTTGAAAGTCCAAACCTTCAGAACAGAAGGAAGGAGAATCCCTCTAATGAAGCTTGGGAAAGATAAAAAAACAATTATCCAGAAAAAAGTGCCCATCTGACATGCTTTCTAAATGGAGCATCATAGGTATTTTTCTAATGATGGTACCTGTTTGAATTGTCCAAGATGTCTTTGATAGCTCTGCTGGAGGAAATCTCTACATCTGAAGAAGATGCCTTGAGAAGCTCAACGAGCTCATGAAAATGGTTGCAAATAACCAATTCATGTACACTTCCTGAAGAGAAATACTGTGAACAATGGGACAAAATCAGAAGAAAGGAGTTCTTGAGATTGATAAATCCTAATACCCATATTGGCTCAGACAAAATATTGACAATTAGCAAGTCAATATGATTTCTCAAAGTCTAATTTGGAAATGCAAAATGCACCAGGCAGTACTAAGGAATCTTCCATCTGAAGAAGAGCTTATGATCCTGAGAACCCTTCAATGGAAGAGGTAAATTACATGGGAGAACCTATGGAAACACCTATAAATCGCTCATGGAGAATCATCCAAATCTTTCATGGAAGGTCAACAGAGACCTCAAAAGGTTTTCATACAATAATAATGGTGGAAGAAAACAGGTTTAAAGAATGGCAAGCCTTTTTCCCACCATTCAAATCTTCTCAGCAACAGATAGAGAATTCTAAACAGAACCACTCTGACTTAGCACCATGGTCTCTGATCTAAACAAAACCACTCAAAGTTTAATGACTAAAACAAGGTCTTCCATCAAAAATCTGGAAGCAACAAGTGGGTTAGCTGAAGCAAGAAAATTACCCTGAACTCCCTCCTAGTACTCTTCCAAGCAATACAGAAGAAAATCCAAATGGAGAGTGCAAGGCCATTAACATGGCCTAATTTGGAGAGGATGAAGAGGCAATGAAACGTCACTGAGGAAGACCTCAAATGGACGTCCACTAGCCTCTAATGAGTTCCCTAATGAGGAACCATGGGAATCTGAGGCTACCACTAAGACCATAGAGATCCCATTGGATTTACTTCTGCCATTCAATGAGCCTGATGAGTATTTATTTCCTCTGAAGAGGATGAGTATGGCACTGAAGAGCAAGTTGCTAAATACTTGGAGCAATCATGAAGCAAAATGACAAGTTATTTGGTAAATGAGACTTGGGGGGATGAAACCCCTTTGCTCACCAACAGAACTGGATGATTTGTCTAGGCAGAAATTACATCAACGAGACAAGACCCTGGGAAGTTTTCCATACCTTGTACCATAGGCAACCATGACATTTTAGAAGGCTCTGTGTGACTTAGGGCCAAGTGGTAAACCTCATGCCTCTCTCTGTAATGGAGAAGCTAGGATCTTTGAGGTGCAAGCTGCTAGAATCTCACTAGAGATGGCAGACAATTCAGAAAACACGCTAATGGACTTGTAGAGGATGTTTAATGGTAAAAGTTTGAAAACCATTACATCCCTGCTGATTTCATTAGTCCTAGAGACTGGAAAGATACATGGATGCAATCACACTCCTTGGAAGACCTTCCTAGCCACAACAAAAGGCTGTGTTTGATGTTGACAGAGGTGAACTTGATCATTCAATTGAATGAAGAATCCCTTGTGTTTCAGGCCCAAGGATAATCCCTCTGTCACAATGGAGAGGAAGCAGAAGAGCTTCTTCTCAAAGCAGAGTCAAATAGAGCCACCACAGTCCAAACTCTAAGTTTGGTGTTGGGAGGCCACAACCAACTTCTAAAGTTTGTGTGTTGAACCCCCACTATTTCAAACTCTAAGTTTGGTGTTGGGAGGTTCTAAAATTGCTCTGAGCATCTGTGAGGCTCTATGAGAGCCCACTGTCAAGCTACTGACATTAAAAGAGCGCTTGTTTGGAGGCACCCAATGTTATAAATTATCATTTTTCCTTTGTTATTTTAATGTTTTTCGTAGGTTGATGATCATGCGAGAAGTTTTCACAAAAATCAATTGAAAAAGAGCCAAAAACAGAATGAAAAACAGAAAGAAAACATAGCACACCCTGGAGGAGAACTTGCTGGTGTTAAACGCAGTAAAAGCTAGCAGATGGGCGTTTAACGGCCCAGTCTGGCAGCATTCTGGGTTTAACGCCAAGCAAAGGGGCACCAGACTGGCGTTAAAACCGCCAGGAAAGGGCAAGAAGTTGGCGTAAACACCA
>QBTX01001818.1:0-31887 GCA_003063285.2 Arachis monticola
CTTGTTGGTTTCTCCATCCAAAGTTGGGGTGATTTTTCCATCCAAAGTTGTAAGTTTTGGAGTATGGATCATGGACTTGTCTAGGTGAGCTTTCCACATAGTTTGTGTTCATTACCCTGACCGGGCTCCTCCAACTCGGCAACATCCATGAAGGTCCGACCTCGTCCCAAGGCCCACGCCTGAGGTCGGACCTCGGACAATAAGCTAAGGAAGGCCCATCAAAAGGAACGCAGCCCAAAAGCTAAAGGCCAAAAGGCCTAGGAAAGGCGGTTCCACAAAGATAGAGATAAAACTCCAAAAGATAAGATAAGATAAGAATATCTTATCCAGGGAAGATCACGGCCAACTACTATAAATACACTGGAGCACCCAGGTATAACTCATCCACTAATTCTACTAATATCTGCTTGGACCCATGCTAACTTAAGCATCGGAGTGTCATTGCAGGTACAACCACCAACCACTCCACATATCAAGCTCGGGTCCCTGACCCCCACCTCGGGCCTCTCCAAGACGACCGAGCTACACGTTTCAGGTAACCCTCGGAACATTGGCGCCGTTGCCGGGGACCTGGAAGTCATCCCTCTACTATGGCGGACGACCCCTCCAACAATGACCACGCTGCATCAGAACAAGAGGATGAAGTTGACACCGGAGAACGACCGGACAGCCCTCTATCACCACGCACTCCAGGAGGAAACAAACAGAATCGCCCAAAGACATCACTCCCAAACAAAGATCCACAAAATCCCGAAAAAGAAAAGAGCTCGGAAATTCTAGAAGCAGTCCGGGCACAACAAAACCGACTGAAACAACTCGAAGAGGACATAAAGAAGCAGAGAGAAACTGAACAAGATCTGAGAAGGGAGGCTCGCAAGCGCAGAGAATTAGAAGAAAAACTGCGGAAAATAGAGGCCAACCTAAAAGACCGGACAGAACGCGGCACCACCCCCGAAGGCAACCATGATCCCTTCACGCAAGAGATCATGAAGGAGAAGGTACCGCGAAACTTCAAACCACCCGATATGGATCTCTACGACGGCACCACCGATCCAAGTCACCACCTCAGCAACTTCAGAAGCAGAATGTACCTGGTCGACGCCTCCGACGCGATTCGGTGCAAAGCCTTCCCCACCACTCTCACCAAGTCAGCCATGAAGTGGTTCGACAACCTGCCACCAAGATCAATCACCAGCTTCGAAGACCTAACCAAAAAATTCCTAACAAGGTTCTCTATTCAAAAGGACAAGACAAAACATGCCCCCAGTCTACTCGGAATCAAACAAGGTAACCAAGAAACTCTCCGAGAGTACATGGAGCGATTCAACAAAGCCTGCCTGGACATACAACACTTGCCCACTGAAGCAGCCATCATGGGACTAGCAAACGGCCTAAAAGAGGGACCGTTTAGCCAATCCCTATCCAAACGATACCCGACCTCCCTATACGAGGTGCAGGAGCGAGCAGAAAAATATATCAACATGGAGGAAACCTCCCAGCTAAGAGACTCTTCTAGGAAGGAATCAAACCTACCCACTCCGAGATCGAGATCGGGAACAGAGAAAGAAAGAAGAAACCAACTCGGACAAGCCACGGAAATACCACAGTTACACCCCCCTCCGAGTCTCCCTGGTAGACATCTACAGAGAAGTATGCCACACCGAAAAGATCCCACCACCTCGACCGCTAAAACACAAGAGAGCGGGGAGAGATCGGTCCGAATACTGTGAATATCACAAGCTCTACGGTCATTCTACTAACGACTGCTACGACCTAAAAAATGTTATAGAAAAGCTAGCCAGAGAAGGAAAACTCGACAGATACATAGCAGAGAAAGGAGAAGAGACCAGGAAGAGAAGACGGGGAGATAACGAAGATCGGGCCGAACAAACCCCACGAACCCCTGAAAGGCACGTTCACATGATAAATGGAGGTTTTGCAGGCGGAGGAACATCCAGATCCTCGCGAAAAAGACACCTCAAAGAAGTCTATCACGTCCGAGAAGACAGTCCCCTGCCCGAATTACCTACTATCTCATTTACCCGAGAAGATGCTCAAGGGATAATACCCGGGCACGACGATCCAATGGTAATCACCATCATCCTAGCAAACGCCAACTACATCGAACTCTGGTTGACCAGGGAAGCTCAGCAGATATCCTGTTCAAAACGGCCTTCGACAAGCTCGGACTTGAAGAAAAAGAACTAAAGGCCTATCCCACCGACCTATTTGGGCTAGGGGATACCCCGATCCATCCCTTAGGATACGTCTCGCTACACACTACCTTTGGAAGAGGCGAGCAATCTAAAACATTAAGCATCGACTACATTATAGTCGACGTCACTTCAGCATACAATGCCCTCATTGGGCGACCAACCAACCGCTAGACTGGCAGCTATCGTCCCGACCCCACCTCTGTATGAAGTTCCCTACCGCAAAAGGAATCGCTACCCTAAAAGGCGACCAAAAACTAGCACGGCGATGCTACAACGAAAGCCTGAGCCTAAAAGGGAAAGAGATCAACACAATAGAACTCGGGCGAGTTCAAGCCCGAGAAGATCTTCGGCCACAACCAGAGGGAGAAACCGAAAAAGTCCAGATCGGGAACACACCTGAAAAAATAACAAACATAGGAGCAAACCTCGAAGCAGGCCTAAAGGAGGAACTCATAACCCTCTTAAGGGAAAATTCCGACCTCTTCGCCTGGAAAGCCTCCGACATGCCAGGCATAAGCCCCGACCTGATGTGCCATAAGCTATCAGTATACCCGGGATCCGACCTGTCCAACAAAGACGCCGGAAGCTCGGACCTGAGCGCATGCAAGCAATAGAAGAACAAGTACAAGCACTACTAGATGCAGGGTTCATTCGGGAAGTAAAATACCCCCTATGGCTCGCAAACGTGGTCCTGGTAAAAAAGCCCAACGGAAAATGGAGGATGTGCGTCGATTACACGGATCTCAACAAAGCCTGCCCCAAAGACCCATATCCACTACCAAACATCGACGCCTTAGTAGACGCAGCCTCAGGCTATAGATATCTCTCCTTCATGGACGCATACTCGGGATACAATCAAATCCCGATGTACGGACCCGACCAAGAAAAGACCTCGTTCATAACCCCAAGGGCAAACTACTGCTACGTAGTAATGCCCTTCGGGCTGAAGAACGCAGGGGCAACCTACCAGAGGCTAATGAACAAAGTGTTCTCAGAGCACATCGGACTACAGCTGGAGGTGTACGTCGACGACATGCTGGTAAAGACACAAGAAGACAGAAACTTGCTGACCGACCTCACCAGTGTCTTCGGCACCCTCAGAAAACACAACATGAGACTTAACCCGACAAAGTGCACCTTCGCCGCAGAAGCCGGAAAGTTCTTAGGCTTCATGCTGACTCAAAGGGGCATTGAAGCAAACCCGGACAAATGCCAAGCAATACTCAATATGAAGAGCCCGACGTGTGTCAAAGAAGTACAACAACTGAATGGAAGGCTAGCCGCCCTATCAAGATTCTTGGCAGGATCAGCAATAAAATCACTACCTCTCTACTCACTCCTAAAGAAAGGGAAACCCTTCTCATGGACCCCGGAGTGCGAAAAAGCCTTTCAAGAATTCAAGGAATTCCTCGGGCAACCACCAATCCTAACCCGACCTTTAAAAGGAGAAGACTCGTACTATACCTCTCGGTTGGAAATCGAGCAGTCGCTTCAGCGTTAATACGAGAAAATGACCAAGGACAACACCCCATATACTTTGTAAGCAAGGCACTACAAGGGGCCGAATTAAACTATCAGAAGATAGAAAAATTCGCCTACGCCCTAGTGTTCACAGCTCGGAGGCTCCGTCCCTACTTTCAAGCCCACACCATCAAAGTCCGGACAAACCAACCCATGAGACACATCCTGCAAAAAACAGACCTGGCAGGACGAATACTACAATGGGCGGTGGAACTGTCCGAGTTCGACCTCCACTATGAAGCCCGGACTGCCATAAAATCTCAGTATCTAGCCGACTTCATCGCAGAATACACGGAGACCCCTGGAACCCCACTCTCATGGAACCTGTATGTCGACGGGTCCTCAAACAAAACAGGAAGCGGAGCCGGGGTTATACTCGAAAGCGACCAAGGAACACGGATAGAACTATCCCTAAAATTCGAGTTCCAGGCTTCGAACAACCAAGCCGAATACGAGGCCCTACTAGCAGGTCTAAAGCTAGCCGAAGAGGTCGGAGCCCAGAGAATCACAATCTTCAGTGACTCCCAGGTCGTCAACTCACAAGTAAATGGAAGCTACCAGGCCAAAGACCCAACTATGAAAAAATACCTGGACCAAACACAGGCACAATTACGCCACTTTTCAGAAATACAAATCCAGCACATACCTCGGGAACAAAACGCCCGGGCAGACGCCCTCTCAAAGCTCGCCAGCACCAAGCCCGGAGGCAACAACAGAAGTCTCCTCCAAGAAACCTTACAATCTCCCTCCGTGCTAAGAGAGGAAGAAACGCTAAATATATCCAACCAACAGCAAGGATGGATGACCCCCATACTCAACTACCTGAAGTCGGGAACTCTCCCCGCCGAAAGAAAAGAAGCTAAAAGGCTCACAAAGACGCCCAGAATTATACACTAATTCACGACGTATTATACAGAAGAGGATTCTCAAACCCCCTCCTTAGGTGCGTTCCGACCTCAGAAACAAAGAGCGTCCTCGAAGAAGTCCACGGAGGCATGTGTGGGAACCATCTCGGAGCTCGGGCATTATCCAAAAAATAGTCCGAGCCGGGTTCTACTGGCCGACCTTGCAAAGAGATGCAACGGAATTTGTGAAAATATGCCCCCCTGCCAAAAACACGCCAATTTCCACAAGGCACCACCAGAAGACCTTATCAGCATCACCGCACCATGGCCCTTCGCAAAATGGGGACTTGACCTACTCGGCCCGTTCCCCCAAGGACCGGGGCAAGTCAAATACCTCATAGTAGGGTCGACTACTTCACAAAGTGGATCGAAGCTGAACCCTTAGCCACCATTACGGCTCAGAAAAGCCGCAAATTCCTATACAAAAACATTGTCACAAGGTTCGGAGTCCCCTACTCCATCACAACAGACAATGGAACACAGTTCACGGACACAAGTTTTCAGAACTTGGTGGCCGAACTAAAAATCAAACAGCAATTCACCTCAGTCGAGCACCCACAAGCCAATGGACAAGCAGAGGCTGCAAATAAAGTCATCTTGGCAGGGTTAAAACGAAGACTCCAAGAGGCCAAAGGGGCATGGGCCGAGGAGCTCCCCCAGGTACTATGGGCATATCGGACAACCCCACACTCTACAACGGGAGAATCACCGTTCCGACTAGCTTACGGGATGGAGGCAATGATTCCTATCGAAATAGATGAAGGGTCACCCAGAGTCATCTTCTACAACGAAGAAGGCAACCCGCAGGCACAAAAGGAAGAACTCGACCTCCTCCCCGAGGTCCGAGAAAGAGCCCGAATCCGAGAAGAAGCCTTAAAACGGCGAACGGCCCTCAGATACAATCAGAAAGTAATAAAGCGAAGCTTCTCCATTCACGACCTGATTCTAATCCGAAATGACATCGGAACACAAAAGTCGGGAGAAGGAAAGCTAGCCGCAAATTGGAAAGGACCCTACAAGGTAACAGAAGTCTTAGGGACAGGCTATTACAAAGTATCCGACCTAGAAGGCAATGAGCTGCCCAGGGCCTGGCACGCCTGTAATCTAAGACGGTACTACAGCTAGAAAAACTTAACCCGAGGTGTACTCTTTTTCCCTACAAGGGTTTTTTAATGAGACACCCGGTTAAGTAAGACACCCGACCTAGTCAAGGGTAAACACTCTGTAAATATTCTTTCTTTTTTAATACTAATCAAATTTTTCTATTTTTTCCTCATGATGAAACAAATCCTAGAAAGTACCCCGCCAAGGCGCATTAATTTATGCTCGGCAAAACGCAAAAAATCATTTGCCAAGAGACCACACAAGGTCGGCAAAGATAAAGCGACGAGGTTCAAATTAATGTGAGAAGTTATAAAGTAACTCTGAAAAGGCTCAGAAAAGCCAAATAAAAAGAGATTACAAAAATAACTTAAAAAGCCGACCAACAACAAGGTCGGACCCAACAAAAGGAGGTACTCGAAACGCCCGAGGTCCGAGAAAGAGCCCGGATCCAAAGAAAGAAGCCTTAAAACGGCGAAAACAAAGATTTCGAAAACGCTTACTAAAAAGTTGCTATACAACTAAAAAGTACAAGCGAAAAAACGAAAACAAAGATTTCGAAAACGCTTACTAAAAAGTTGCTATACAACTAAAAAGTACAAGCGAAAAAAAACGAAATCAAAAGAAAGGGTACAGCAAAAGTTCCAAGCGCTAGCTAAAAAGTTGTTATCCAAAAACAACTAAAAAGCATAAAAGCGGAACAAAAAAGTCAAAACGCGAACAAAAACACCGCATAAATAAGCTAAAAAGTTACTACAAGTAGCTAAAAGCAAAAAGGTGTCCAAAGCGTTCACAGAAACCATCCAAAAACAAAAGAGCCCACAGGTCGGGCAAAAAACCAAAATAAAAGATTACAGAGGATCAAGGTCCTTTCCAGACTCCACATCAACAGAAGGCTGCGGAGGAAACATAGATATCGGGACTGCATCAACAGCAACGTCATCCCGGTTTGAAACCTCCACACCAGATCCATCCCCGGCCAAAGGTGAAGTCGGGTTCTCAACCGGAACTTTGGGGTCGGACACCGGAACCTCATCCTCGTTGGGAGCAGGAACAATCTTTCCCTCCACAACAACGTTATCCGTACTAAAAGCTCAGATCCAGGTCAGGAGCAAGAACTCGGACCTGAGCCTTCAAATTCTCAAACATAGCATCCATACCCTTGGCCACATGACCTTCTAGCTCGTAAAAATCATCCTGAGCAGATTGCAACTTCTCCTTTGTCTCCACAAGCTCGGCATATATCCGAGTATAATTCTCCGTCGCCGCCTTCGCCATCTCCTCAGATGTCTTCGCTGCCGCCACAGCCGCGGTAGCTTTAGTTTTCTCTTTCTCCAAAGAGGCCTCCAGCTCAGTAATCCTGGCAGCCTTCAGTTGACTAATCCTATCAAACTCGGACTGAGCCTTCTCAAGTCGGGAGCTGGTCGCACCAATGGGGGATTTCTTGAACTCCCGGGCAATAGCGGCATGAAGACTAGCCATCCGGACACAGCTCCGCGCCATATACTGAAAATGATGCTCCATAGACACATCATCAGTAGAAATAAAGGTCTGAGGGAGAATATGCTGCTGTTCAAAACCAAGAGCATCAAAGTCCTTATCATTGAAACCGGCAAGCTCTTGAGAGGTCTTCTGCTTCTTGGGAGGAGGACCCGAGGACGGAGGAGGAGAAGAAGTAGCAGGCCCAGAGGTCGGAGGATCCTGACTTATAGCTCGGAACTGGGGAGTCGGAATAGTCTTCGACCGAGTCTGAACACCCACAGTAGTCTTCTGCGGAGAAGATCGGGCAGAAGCCTCCCCGGCCTCGATATTTCGAGCAGCCACAGACTTCTTCGTCCGACGAAGGAACTTCATGGAATCCGCCTGAGAAGACATCTCTGCAAGAAATAAAGAAAAGGATTACCACAACAGAAATTCCCAAAAAACAAGCAAAACCAAAATACTAAAAAAGATGAATCTCGGAAGAGGTCGGGAACTACCTAACTCGGAACGGAGAAGGCTTGGATCTCCCAACATTTTCTTCGTGTCCAAGTGAGGTGCCCGACCCCATAAACTGCTCACCACACCCACAAAAGCCTGCTCCACCTCATCTAGACTCTCAAAGGTATACTTAGCAGACACTACATTCTCCTGCCAACAAAGAGGAAAAGAAGGCTCCCCACTCTCATCTAGAAAGAAAGGTCGGACGTCTCCAGTAGCCCGGACCTTGAAATAAAAGTTCTTAAAATCGTGAAAGGACTCATCATACAGGGTACAAAACTTCTTCCCTGGTTAGCCCTAAAAGAGACCCAAGATACCTTCCCTCCACCCGACCCCGGCTTCGTCAACACAAACAAGTAGGAAAAAAAGAGAAATAGAGGGAGCAACGCCCAAAAACTGACACAAAAGTTGAAACAGCTTTAAAAATGCCCAAGAATTTGGATGGAGCTGCGTAGGGGCAAGGTTACAAGACCATAACACCTCGGACTCCAGGTCGGTAAAAGGAAGTCGGACACTCAGCTTAGAGAAAAAACAATCATAAGCGTAAAAGAAGAGCTTCTCGGAACTATCTAAGGGCGGGAAGCAAACTCTCTCCTCGGAATCCGGGGCTACTAGTTCATAATCCCTCTCAGACTCTCTATCTTCACATATGCTACATTGCCTACGAAACCTAGCTAAATACTCAGAATCTACCACAGAAGGGACTCTTAGAGGAACAGGATCTACCCAACCAAGACCACTTGGAATCTTGGTCGACATCGCTTGAAGAACCTTTCGAGACATAAAATTCTTGCCTACAAAGAAGAATACAACAGCAAGCAAAAATCACATAAAAGCAGACAGCGAGAACCCATTCAGCAAAGCAAGAAACAAAGATCTTTTAGAAGAAAATACAGCAACCCGGAGCAAAATACCAGAGAACAAAAAAGAGTCCCCCCCATGTACAAACAACTGGCGGCGCCTCTTTTCGGGGCAACCCAGGCATAGGGAAAAAGAAACAAACAAAGAGCCACACAAAAGAAACAGAAGCATATGTGCACAAGAAAAGAGATGGGAACAAACCTGGAAGAAAGAAACGAGGACGACGAGCTCCGAAGCAAGGAGAACGGAACGGCGGCGCAGAGGAAACCCCGGAAAGACACGCGGAAAGATTCGGGGAAGAAGAACAAAGAAAAAGGAAGCGGTGCTCAAAAAAGGAGATGGCGAAAACTCAGAAAAACAGGAAGGGAACAGAATAAACGAAGAAAAGGACGAAAGGGGCAAATAAATAATGCCTTCACAGAGCCCGAACGGAAATCGAGGAAAAACGGTAAAATGCAATAAATGCAGGAACGGCCATTTTTGAATTTTGAAAAACTACTATGCCCGAGCTCGACCTCCCAAAAAGGACGAACTCGGGCAGGGGCACTGTTCATACCCTGACCGAGCTCCTCCAACTCGGCAAATCCATGAAAGGTCCGACCTCGTCCCAAGGCCCACGCCTGAGGTCGGACCTCGGACAATAAAGCTAAGAAGGCCCATCAAAAGGAACGCAGCCCAAAACCTAAAGGCCGAAAAGGCCTAGGAAAGGCGGTTCCACAAAGATAGAGATAAACTCCCAAAAGATAAGATAAGATAAGAATATCTTATCCAGGGAAGATCACGGCCAACTACTATAAATACACTGGAGCACCCAGGTATGGCCACATTCCACATTCTACACATATCTGCTTGAACCCATGCTAACTTAAGCATCGGAGTGTCATTGCAGGTACAACCACCAACCACTCCACATATCAAGCTCGGGTCCCTGACCCCCACCTCGGGCCTCTCCAAGACGACCGAGCTACACGTTTCAGGTAACCCTCGGAACAGTTTGCTTGCTCCAGTCACCTTCTTCTCCTATGTTTACTCTTTCTTGAGCTGATGATGAGGTGATGGCTGCTGCAACTTAGTTCTCATCCACCTTCTTGGTAAGATCTACTAGCTGCTTGGTGATCATCTTATTTTGTGCTAACAATACATCCATGTGGTTCAGCTCCATTACTCCTTTGGTGTTACTTCTTTCGAAGGCATAGAAGTAGTCATTTTTAGCAACTATTTCAATGACATCAATGGCTTCTTTCAATGGTTTCTTCTTGTTTAGAGAGCCTTCCTGATGAATGATCCACATCCTTCTTTTCTCATAGGATAAGCCTTCATAAAAGATGTGAAGTTGAAACCCACTCATTAAAAACATCTCTGGTGGCATCTCCTTGTCAAGTCTTTGAATCTCTCCCATGCTTCATAAAGTGTCTCACCATCTTGTTGTCTAAAAGTTTGCACCTCAATTTCTTAGCCTATTGATCTTTTGAGGAGGGTAAAATCTTGCCAAAAACTTGTTCACCACTTCTTCCCAATTTGTTAAGCTCTCTTTTGGAAGGATTCAAGCCATTTGAAGCCTTGTCCCTGAGTGAAAAAGGGAACAAGAGCAACTATAGACATCTGGTGGACTCCATTGGACTTCGCTGTGTCACAAATCCTCAAGAAGGTGGTCAAATATTGATTAGGATCTTCTTGAACACCTCCTCCAATGGCAATTATTCTGCACAAGAGTGATTAGCTGAGGTTTTAGCTCGAAATTGTTGGCATGTATGGTGGGCTTCTGAATGCTGCTTCCACAGTTCCCTGGATTAGGATTGATATAGGATCCTAAGACCCTCCTTTCATGCCCAGCCCGGTTTGCATGGCCCTCTCTGACATGATTATGAGCTTCTCCTTCATGATTGTTCTCCACATTCTCTTCCATGTTGGGTTCAAAATACTCTTCATCTCCTTCCTCAGCACCAATAATCTTTTCCCTCTTGCTTCCCTTCTTAGTCTCCAAAGGGTTCTTTCAGGTTCTGAATCAAAGGATGTTGAAACTCTTTCTCTTCTCCCTGTCATACAACAAACAGATTGCACAAAAGGAGATAAAATAAAGAAACTATTCTTGTTAGAGTAATTGTTAGTGCGATTGATGCAATTATCAACCAGTTAGTGGGTTAGTGAGCAGAATTGTAATCAAAGAGGAAAGAACGAAAAATAAAAGAGGGTGCAGGGGGTGAGAAAGAAATTAAAATAAATAAAAGAAATTAACTGACTAAACAAAAAACAGAAAAATGCTCAATCTAGTTATCTTCCAAATTAATCATTGTTGATTCAAAATCAATTCCCGACAACGGCGCCATAAACTTGATGCATGAAAACTTGTCTCTCAACAAATTCCCTTCGGCAAGTATACCGAATTGTCGTCAAGTAAAAACTCACAATAGAGAGAGTCGAATCCACAAGGATTGATTGGTCAAGCAACTTTAGTTAGAAGAATGTGCTAGTTGAGCTAAACAGAATTTAGATTGAGATGCAGAAATTTTAAATGACTGGAAAGTAAATAATAGAAATTAAAGTGCAGAACTTAAATGGGGATTTGGGGTAATGAGCATGAAATTAAATGGCAGAAAGTAAAGAGAATGGTAAGATCAAAAATGGGAAAATCATTGGTTTTAGGAGATGTTGCATTCTCCGGATCAAGTTCATTTCATCTCTTCCTCAATCAATGCATTCATTGATCTCCTTGGCAATCTTAAGTGATTGGATCCCAAATCCTTGGCAATCAATCTCTCTAAGCTTGAACAATTGCCAATCCTTGATTTAATTGCTCATGGGAAGAGATGAAGTGTGGTCACTGATTATACCATATGTGTTTCCAAATCAAAGTGTTGGGAGGATTACATGTCACTATATCCATCCAAAACCCAATTTGGTCCAACATGAGAAAGCATTTCTAGCATGATCTCCTCATCCCTTTTCCAAGGCTCAAAGGAGATCCAATTACGGAGAGTTTCTTTTCCAAGACAACTAACCAATTGAATTAAGATTGAAAGCTTTCTAGTAAGATCAAAAGAAAAGAAAGAAGAAGAAGAATGAAAACTATAATTGATCCATCAAATTACAACAGAGCTCCCTAACCCAATGAAAGGGGTTTAGTTGTTCATAGCTCTAGAAATGGAAAATGGCAGAAAAGAAGAATTTATGCTAAAAGTGCAGAAATGTAAATCTATAGAGAGTAGTTCCCAAAAGTGCCAAGCTTCCCTATAGTTCAAAACTACTCCTATATATACTACTCCTCTTGATCTTCTAGTGAGTTCTTCAAGTCCTGGATGTGGGCTTTGGATCTTGAGTTGAAGCAGTTCTCATCTTTAGTGGGCCCAACTTGCAGAGAAAGATGAATTAGGCTTTGGGTATTTAGTAAGATTTAACATTGATTTCCATTGTGGGTTCGAGAACGTTAGTGGCATTCACTTTTTCCACTAACGTTCCAACCTCATATATCCACGTTAAATCCAACGTTAGTGGTCTTAACGTGACCACTAACGTTGCTTTCTCAAAACTTGGCTAACGTTATTTGGACTCACTTTTCCTAATAATGTCGGCTTATACCCCTTCGCAAACGTTAATGGGAATCACTTTTCCCATTAACGTTGCTTAGTGCCCCTATGTTCCTACGTTAGAGTCCATGTTAGTATATCTAACGTGACTCTTAACGTAGGTGTGATCCACCTTCGAGAGCGTTAGTGACACTCGCCTTTGTCACTAACGCTCCAAATGCCACATTTTCTACGTTAGAACTCACGTTAACTAAGTTAATGTGGCTCTTAACGTAGTAGTGAAACCACCTTCCAACGTTAGTGACAAAAGTGAGTGTCACTAACGTTGGCTCTTTGATCTCAACTCCACGTTAACTTTCACGTTAATAGTCTTAACGTGAAAGTTAACGTAGGCAATGCTAGGTGGTCCAACGTTAGTGACAAAAGTGAGTGTCACTAACGTTTGCTTTTGTTTCTTCTTCCACGTTAGAGTTCACGTTAACTAAGTTAACGTGACTCTTAACGTGGATCATTGCCAAGTTCTCCAACGTTAGTGGTGTTCACTTTTACCATTAACGTTGGAGTTCCTTCTTCTTCTACGTTAACTACCACGTTAACTTAGTTAATGTGGCAAGTAATGTGAGCTTTGGGTGGCTTCGCAGGCATTATTGGTGATCACTTTTCTCATTAACGTTGCAAGCTTTACCGTTCCACGTTAATGTTCACGTTAACTAGGTTAACGTGAATACTAATGTGGTTCTTCCTTGCTTCCTTTTTGCCCTGAAAACAAGCAATTAAAGTGCATCAAAGCTCTAGCCAAAGTCATGAGATTATGCATCATCAATTTATCATGCAATTCTAGCAAAATACTCATGAAATTATGCAAAGTTCACAAAAGTTGCTTGAATCAAAGTGTAAGTGTAATTTCATCCAAAACTTGCCTTATTTACTAAGAAAATGCATGAAACTACCCTAAAACAGTAAAGAAAAGGTCAGTGAAACTGGCCTAGATGCCCTGGCATCACCATCTCCCCCTTACTCTTAAAGCCACAGAGAGCTCTAAGTTGACCATCCGTCTCCAGTAGCCCATATTCAAGTGGGAAAGTAAAGGTCAAGAATAAGAATTTTTCCCACTTGAACGTTGTGTTGGACGGTAATGGCCTTAGGAGAGGTGTTTCTAATGATTTTGCAAGCTCCACTCCCTTATGATCTTTTTTGAATTCTTCCACCTCCTTGTAAGCTTCTTCAATTTTAACCTCTTCCTCTTGGTAGCTTTCTTCCAATTCAATCTCCTCTTTACTGCTTTCCAAGGACATGGGAAGTTGTGCTTCTTCTTCTTTAATTGGGTCAAGTCCAATGGGAGAGGATTCAATTGTAGATAAGGATTCATTAATGATTGAGTCCATCTCTTGATCAACCTCTTCAAAGTCTTCAACCAGGCTATGCCTTGGAGGTTGTACACTCTTCTCAACATCAATTTCAAACGTCTTTGAAGGAGGCTCTATAACTTGACATTCCCATGGAGGTTCAGCATCTCCTAAGTCTTCAACCACTTCTTCCTCTTCAATAATTACTACTTCGTCCAGTTGTTTTAGTATAAAATCGTACTCCTCCTTGATGATTTCCTTTCCATGACGACTCCCTTCAACTATTCCTTTATCTTCAATGGTCTCTCCTACCTCCACATTTGGGCTTCCTCTTGCTCCTCTGGAAATAAGGTCACGTGTAACCGATCCATTGCGTCCCTAAGACGATCCCTTCTCTCTTATTCCATGTCAGTAGTATAATTGGGATCAGGTTGCTCTTGGATTGATGGATGTGGGTGCTCTTCCATGGAGGGTGGTGATGGGATGGACATATCATTATGTGGTTGAAAAGGAAGTGCACTAGAGCTTGAGGGTTAAATATTGGAGGTAGAGGGTTGGTCCATGTGGGATATAAGATTTTAGAGTTTAGAGGTGAGATCAACGAGAGTGGTAAGTGTGTTTTCCATGGAGGTTTAAGGTGGATAGGAGGGTTCATTTGTTGGGGACAGGACTCATAACACGGAGGTGATTCCTCTTGATAAGGATGTGGGGATGGTGTATATTGAGGTGGTGGTTCTAAGTATGGCTCATATGGTGGTTGGTATGGTGGATAAGAATTAGGGTCATATGGAGGTGAATAGTGGAAAGGGGCTTGTGAGTGTGGTGGTTTAAAGTTATGTTGAAGAGGTGGTTCATAAGCATATGGTGGGGCTTGTTGATAGCTACAAGGGGGTCCACCATATCCAACATCTTGGTACGCACCCTGGAATGGCTCTTGACCATAGTAACTTGGTGGAGGTTGGTTGTCACGAAAGGGTCCACCATAACTATTGTCTGGTATGCATCATGGAATGGTTGTTGGTTATAGCGCATTGGAGGGGGTTGTTTGTTTGATGAGCGGATATTTTATACGCTTTTTGGGGGTAATTTCATGTAGATTTTAGTATGTTTTAATTAGTTTTTGGTAGAATATTATTAGTTTTTAGGAAAAAATCATATTTCTGGACTTTACTATGAGTTTTGTGTTTTTCTGTGATTTCAGATATTTTCTGGCTGAAATTGAGGGAGTTGAGCAAAAATCTGAGTTAGGCTGAAAAAGGACTGCTGATGCTGTTGGATCCTGACCTCCCTGCACTCGGAATGGATTTTTTGGAGCTAAAGGAGTCCAATTGGTGCGCTCTCAACGGCTTTGAAAGTAGACATCCAGGGCTTTCCAGCAATATATAATAGTCCATACTTTGCGCGAAGATAGACGACGTAACTTGGCGTTGAACGCCAAGTACATGCTGCTGTCTGGAGTTAAACGCCAGAAACACGTCATGATCCGGAGTTGAACGCCCAAAACACGTTATAACTTGGAGTTCAACTCCAAGAAAGCCTTAACTCATGGATAGCTTTAGTCTCAGCCCCAGCACACACCAAGTGGGCCCCAGAAGTGGATTTCTGCACACAATTATCTTAGTTTACTCATTCTGTAAACCTAGGTTACTAGTTTACTATTTAAACAACTTTTAGAGATTTATCTTGTACCTCATGACTTTTCAGATCTGAATTTTATATACTTTGACGGCATGAGTCTCTAAACTCCATTGTTGGGGGTGAGGAGCTCTGCAGCGTCTCGATGAATTAATGCAATTGTTTCTATTTCACTCAAACGTGTGTATGTTCCTATCTAAGATGTTCATTTGCGCTTAATTGTGAAGGAGATGATGATCCGTGACACTCATCACCTTCCTCAACCCATGAACGTGTGCTTGACAAACACCTCCGTTCTATATCAGAATGAATGAGCATCTCTTAGCTTCCTTAATCAGAATCTTCGTGGTATAAGCTAGAACTGATGGCGGCCATTCTTGAGGATCCGAAAAGTCTAAACCTTGTCTGTGGTATTTCGAGTAGGATTCAAGGATTGAATGGCTGTGACGAGCTTTAAACTCGCGATTGCTGGGCGTGATGATAAACGCAAAAGGATCAATGGATCCTATTCCAACATGATCGAGAACCGACAGCTGATTAGCCGTGCTGTGACAGAGCATCTGGAACGTTTTCACTGAGAGGATGGGAAGTAGCCACTGACAACGGTGACACCCTACATACAGCTTACCGTAGACGGGCTTTACAAACAATTGAGTTGAATATTACATTGCAGAAACTCATAGGACAAAGCATCTCCAAAACTCCAACATATTCCCCATTACTTCACAACAAGTAACGATTTTATTCTCTTTCATTTTTCCAATCTAATAATTCCCATTGATAATTTTGATTGATATCCTGACTAAGAATAATAAAATAAACATAGCTTGCTTCAAACCAATAATCTCCGTGGGATCGACCCTTACTCACGTAAGGTATTACTTGGACGACCCAGTGCACTTGCTGGTTAGTTGTACGGATTACAAAATCCGCACCAAGTTTTTGGCGCCGTTGCCGGGGATTGTTCGAGTTTGAACAACTAAAGGTTTATTTTATTTCTTAGATTAGGAATAATTATTTTTATTGTTATAGAGTCGTTAAATCCTGATAGGATAGTTTGTTTTCAAAAAAAATTTCTTTTCAAAAATATTATTTTTCTTAATTAATTGTTAATTTTCGTGGGTTTAGTGTCTTGTTCTAAGTTTGGTGTTAATTGCATATTTTATATTTTTCTTTAAAATTTCGAACTTGTATTCTTTGTTCTTCATTGATCTTAAGTTGTTCTTGTTTATTTTTCTTGTTTGATCTTGAGTTTTTCTTGTTTTGTGTCTTTTCTTGTTTTTCTTGTACTTTTTCAAAATATTAACTTTCAAAAATTTTATACTTTTATCCATAAAATCAATACTGAAGTTACTGCCCAATTGGTTGGAGCTTTAGTAGTTGTTCTTGATAATTGGGTATCTTCTTTGGAATCTTTTTCAAAAATAATTTTTCTTTGATTGAATCTTGTGCCAAACTCTAAGTTTGGTGTTTCCTTGTTAATTTTTCTTTAAATTTTTCAAAAATTTGTCTTGGTTTTCTAAAAATTTTAAGTTTGGTGTTCTTTCTTTTGTTCTTGGTGTTCTTGTGAATCTTCAGGGTGTTCTTGAGTCTTTCTGGTGTTTTGATCTTAAAATTTTTAAGTTTGGTGTTCCTTGGTGTTTTTCCTCCAAAATTTTCGAAAATAAGGAGCATTAGGATCTAAAAATTTTAAGTCTTGTGTCTTTTGTGTGTTTTTCTCTTTCATCATAAAATTCAAAATTCAAAAAAAAAAAAATAAATATCTTTTCTAACTAATTTTAAAACTATTTTTTCGAAAGTTTTATATAAAAATTCAGATTTCAATTTCAAAATTTGATTTCAATTTCTTTTATTTATTTCGTTTTTTATTTTTTTATTTATTTTATTTTATAAAATAAATTTTTATAAAATAAATAATATCAACATACATATCATCTCTTTTATTCCATCATGGAATTAAGTGGAAATGAACAGTCCAGGAGGACTCTGGGGTCATATGCTAACCCCACTACTGCTTCATATGGGAGTAGTATCTGTATACCCTCCATTGGAGTTAGTAGCTTTGAGTTGAATCCTCAGCTTATTATCATGGTGCAGCAAAACTGCCAGTATTCTGGTCTTCCACATGAAGAACCTACAGAGTTTCTAGCACAATTTTTTACAATTGCTGACACAGTACATGATAAGGAAGTAGATCAGGATGTCTACAGATTATTACTGTTTCCATTTGCTGTAAAAGATCAAGCTAAGAGGTGGTTAAATAACCAGCCTAAGAACAGCAGATAAAAACATGGAAACAGCTGTCAGAAAAAATTTCTCTGAATCACTATTTCCCTCCAAAACGGATGACACAGCTAAGGCTAAGCATCCAAGGCTTCAAACAAGGAGACAATGAATCCTTTTATGATGCCTGGGAGAGATACAGAGAGATGCTAAGAAAATGCCCCTCTGAAATGTTTTCAGAGTGGGTGCAATTAGACATCTTCTACTATGGGCTTACAGAAAAAGCTCAGATTTCTCTAGACCACTCAGCTGGTGGATCTATACATATGAGAAAAACAATTGAAGAAGCTCAAGAGCTTATTGACACAGTTGCCAGAAATCAGCATATGTACCTAAGCAGTGGACTTTTCCATGAAAGAAGAAGCTAAAACAGTAACTGCTGAACTCAGTCCTGTGGATCAGGCTAATGAAATCAATCAGCAATTAGACTTTCTAACAAGCAGCTAGCCAAATTCAAGGAAATACTACAGGAAACAAGAGGCTAACAGGAATATGGAAGTACAGTTAAAGCAAACAGAAAGGCAACTATCAAAACAAATAGCAGAAGAATGCCAAACAATTCAATTAAGAAGTGGGAAAACATTAAATACCTCACTTCAAAGCAGCAGGAAGCCAAGAAATAACAAATGGCTACTCAAAACCCCTCTGAGGACAATCAGAGCCCAGAGAGGAATAAGGCTGGCGCTGAACGCCCAGCCATGCTCATTCCTGGCGTTCAACGCCAGAAACAAGCAGGAATCCGGCATTGAACGCCCATGGGAGCTCAGTTCTGGCGTTCAGACGCCAGTAACAAATGAGGAGTTGGCGTCTAACGCCACTCCAGCTTCCACCCCTGGCATTCAAATGCCAGTGGGGGATCATCACATACAAGTGTTGATAACAACCCTTCTAAAAAGGCTTCCCAACCCACTTCAACAGGTAATAAACCTGCAGCAACTAAGGTTGAGGAATACAAAGCCAAAATGCCTTATCCTCAAAAACTCTGCCAAGCGGAACAGGATAAGCAATTTGCCCGCTTTGCAGACTATCTCAGGACTCTTGAAATAAAGATTCCATTTGCAGAAGCACTTGAGCAAATACCCTCTTATGCTAAGTTCATGAAAGAGATCTTAAGCCATAAGAAGGATTGGAGGGAGACTGAAAAAGTTTACCTCACTGAAGAATGCAGTGCAGTCATTCTGAAAAGCTTACCTGAGAAGCTTAAGGATCCCGGGAGCTTTATGATACCATGCACATTAGAGGGTACTTGTACCAAGCAAGCTCTATGTGATCTTGGGGCAAGTATCAACCTAATACCTGCATCTACTATCAGAAAGCTTGGTTTGACTGAAGAAATCAAACCAACCAGGATATGTCTTCAACTTGCTGATGGCTCCATTAAATACCCATCAGGCGTGATTGAAGACATGATTGTCAAGGTTGGGCCATTTGCCTTTCCTACTGACTTTGTGGTGCTGGAAATGGAGGAGCACAAGAGTGCAACTCTCATTCTAGGAAGACCTTTCCTAGCAACTGGCCGAACCCTCATTGACGTCCAAAAAGGGGAAGTAACCTTGAGAGTCAATGAGGAGGAGTTCAAGTTGAATGTTGTCAAAGCCATGCAATATCCAGACACCCCAAATGACTGCATGAGTGTTAATATCATTGACTCTCTGGTAAGAGAGGTCAATATGGCTGAGAGTCTCGAATCAGAGCTAGAAGACATCTTTAAAGATGTTCAGCCTGATCTGGAGGAATCAGAGAAAATAATAGAACCTCTAAAAATCCCTCAGGAAGAGGAGAAACCTCCAAAACCGAGCTCAAACCATTACCACCATCCCTGAAATATGCATTTCTGGGAGAAGGTGAGACCTTCCCTGTAATCATAAGCTCTACCTTAGAGCCACAGGAAGAAGAAGCACTAATTCAAGTGCTAAGGACACACAAGACAGCTCTTGGGTGGTCCATCAGTGATCTTAAGGGCATTAGCCCAGCCAGATGCATGCACAAGATCCTATTGGAGGGTGACGCCAAACCAGTGGTCCAACCACAAAGGCGGCTGAATCCAGCCATGAAGAAGTGGTGCAGAAAGAGGTCACTAAATTACTAGAGGCTGGGATTATTTATCCTATTTCTGCAGCCCTTGGGTGAGCCCTGTCCAAGTTGTCCCTAAGAAAGATGGCATGACAGTGGTTCATAATGAAAAAAATGAACTGGTTCCTACAAGAATAGTTACAGGGTGGCGTATGTGTATTGATTATAGAAGGCTCAATACAGCCATCAGAAAGGATCATTTTCTTTACCATTCATAGACCAGATGCTAGAAAGACTAGCAGGTCATGAATACTACTGCTTCCTGGATGGATATTCAGGTTATAATCAAATTGCAGTAGATCCAAAAGATCAAGAGAAAATGGCATTCACATGTCCATCTGGAGTATTTGCATACAGAAGGATGCCATTTGGCCTGTGCAATGCACCTGCAACCTTTCAGAGGTGCATGCTCTCAATTTTCTCTAATATGGTGGAAAAATTTCTGGAAGTCTTCATGGATGACTTTTCAGTATTTGGAGACTCATTCAGCTCCTGTCTTGACCATTTAGCACTTGTTCTAAAGAGATGCCAAGAGACTAACCTGGTTTTAAACTGGGAAAAATGTCACTTCATGGTGACTGAAGGAATTGTCCTTGGCACAAAATCTCGAACAAGAGAATAGAGGTGGATCAAGCTAAGGTAGAGGTAATTGAAAAATTACCACCACCTGCCAATGTTAAGGCAATCAGAAGCTTTCTGGGGCATGCAGGATTCTATAGGAGGTTTATAAAGGATTTTTCAAAAATCGCCAAACCTCTGAGCAACCTGCTAGCTGCTGACACGCCATTTATCTTTGATAAAGAGTGTCTGCAAGGCATTTAAGACTCTGAAAGCTAAATTGGTCACAGCACCAATCATCTCTGCACCAGACTGGACATTACCATTTGAATTGATGTGTGATGCCAGTGACCATGCCATTGGTGCAGTGTTGGGACAGAGGCATGACAAGCTTCTACACGTCATTTACTATGCCAGTCGTGTTTTAAATGACGCACAGAAGAATTACACAACCACAGAAAAAGAGCTGCTTACAATGGTTTACGCCATTGACAAGTTCAGATCCTATTTGGTAGGATCAAAAGTGATTGTGTACACTGATCATGCTGCTCTTAAATATCTACTCACAAAGCAGGATTCAAAACCCAGAATCATCAGATGGGTGTTGCTTCTGCAAGAGTTTGATATAGAAATAAGAGACAGAAAAGGGACAGAAAACCAAGTAGCAGATCACCTGTCCCGAATAGAACCAGTAGAAGGGGCGTCCCTCCCTCTTACTGAGATCTCTGAAACCTTTCCGGATGAGCAACTTTTTGCCATCCAGGAAGTGTCATGGTTTGCAGATATTGCAAACTACAAGGCAATGAGATTCATATCCAAAGAGTACAGTAGGCACAATCAAAGAAATTGATCACAGATGCAAAGTACTATCTTTGGGATGAACCATATCTCTTCAAGAGATGTGCAGACGGAGTAATCCGTAGATGTGTGCCTAAGGAAGAAGCGCAGAAGATTCTATGGCACTGCCATGGATCACAGTATGGAGGACATTTTGGAAGTGAGCGAACAGCCACAAGAGTCCTCCAATGTGGCTTCTACTGGCCTACTCTTTCTATAAAGATTCCCGAGTGTTTGTACTTAATTGTGACAGTTGCCAAAGATCTGGCAATCTGCCTCACAGTTATGCCATGCCTCAACAAGGAATCTTGGAGATTGAGTTGTTTGATGTATGGGGTATTGACTTCATGGGACCTTTCCCACCATCATACTCAAACACTTATATTCTGGTGGCAGTGGATTATGTATCCAAATGGGTGGAGGCTATTGCAACACCCACTAATGACACTAAAACAGTGTTAAAATTCCTCCAGAAACACATCTTCAGTAGATTTGGTACCCCTAGAGTATTAATCAGTGATGGGGGCACTCATTTTTGCAATAAACAGCTTTACTCTGCTTTGGTTCGTTATGGAGTTAGCCACAGGGTAGCCACTCCATACCATCCACAGACTAATGGGCAAGCTGAAGTCTCAAATAGAGAACTCAAAAGAATCCTGGAACGGACTGTAATTAACCGTAGAAGGGATTGGGCAAGGAGCTTGGATGATGCTCTGTGGGCATACAGAACAGCATTCAAGACCCCTATAGGGACCTCTCCATACCAGCTTGTGTATGGAAAGGCCATGTCACTTGCCAGTGGAACTGGAACACAAGGCCTACTGGGCAACCAGATTCCTTGAACCTTGATGCCAAGTTAGCTGGAGAAAAACGTTTACTCCAGCTAAATGAGCTAGAGGAATTTAGACTCAATGCTTTCGAGAATGCAAAAATATACAAAGAGAAAGCGAAAAGATGGCATGATAAGAAATTGTCATCCAGAGTCTTTGAGCCAGGGCAGAAAGTTCTGCTATTTAATTCTAGGCTCAAATTATTCCCTGGGAAATTAAAATCCCGGTGGAGAGGTCCATATGTAATTACAAGTGTATCACCATATGGATACGTAGAGCTTCAGGATAATGAATCTAACAAAAAGTTCATTGTTAATGGACAGAGAGTTAAACATTATCTTGAAGGCAATTTTGAGCAAGAATGCTCAAAACTGAGACTTGATTAAAGCTCAGTAATAGTCCAGCTAATGACATTAAAGAAGCGCTTGCTGGGAGGCAACCCAGCCATTCACAAAATTTAATTTTATTTGTTTTTTCTAATTGATTAAGTTTTACAGGTATATGCCAGAGTATCTTCAAAAGGTGAAATAGCAATTGATTGAATTCACAGAGTTACAGGGAAATTTGGAAAGCTTACTGGCATCAAAAAGCCAGTAAGAAACGTTTTGGGCGTTGAACGCCCAAAAGAAGCACCCACTGGGCGTTCAACGCCAGTAAGGGTAGCCATCTGGGCGTTAAACGCCAGAGAGGAGCATCTTCTGGGCGTTGAACGCCAGAAAGAAGCACCTTCTGGGCGTTTAACGCCAGATTGATAGCATCCTGGGCGTTCAGAAAAAATGCCCAGTGACAAAGGACTTCCTGGCGTTCAACGCCAGAAAAAAGCAGCAGCTGGGCGTTGAACGCCCATGAGAAGCAACATTTGGGCGTTAAACGCCCAAAACATGCAGCGTTTGGGCGTTTAACGCCAGGATGGTGGGGAGGAGGTAAAATTCGTTTTTTTTCAAAAATTTTCTAATTTTTTGTTTTAATTCATGATTTCTTGCATAAACATGTTTCCAAATATCATCCTTCAATTTCAAAAATTTTAATCCTAATTTCTTAAATCTCTAATTTCTAAAATCCCTACTTCAAAAATTTTACATGCATCTTAATCCATAAGGATAATTAATTTTCAATCCAATCCAACTCTTTTTCCAATCTCTTTTCAAACTTCATTATCTTTTAAAATCTTTTTCAAATTATATATATTTCAAATTTATTTTTAAAAAATCATTCATATCTTTTTTCTAAATTATATCCTTTCCTTATCATGTTTATCTTTTATAAATCATATCTTTTATCTTATATCTTTTTCTTATTTTCGAATTACCCACCCTCCCTTTATAACCACTTTCGGCGCCCCTCTCCTCATCCACCATTCCACACTTGCTCTCCTCCTATTCCTCTTCTCTCTTCTCTTTTGCTTGAGGACAAGCAAACCTCTAAGTTTGGTGTGCTTATCCGTGATCACAAAAACATTCTCACTTTGATCGTGGCCCCTAAAGGAAAACAACCTAACCCAAGAGGCAAGAAAGAGAATATTCCAAAGCCACTTTGGAATCAAGGGAAGTTCTTAACTAAAGAACATTCAGACCACTACTACAAAATAATGAGTCACAGATCAGTGATCCCGGAAGTTAAATTTGACCTGAAGGAAGATGAATATCCAGAGATCCAAGAGCAAATTCGAAACAGGAACTAGGAAATCCTAGCCAATCCTGAAACGAAAGTGGGAAGGAACATGGTTCAGGAGTTCTATGCTAATCTATGGCAGACAGACAGGCAAAGAATAATTGGAGCTGCTCTCTATGACCATCGGACCTTAGTCAGAGGAAAGATTGTTCATATCTATCCTGACAAAATCAGGGAGATCTTTAAACTCCCTCCACTGAAAGATGACCCATACTCCTTTAATAGGAGAATGATGAGGGTAAATAAAGGTCTGGACAAGATTCTAGAGGATATATGCATCCCTGAAGCCAGGTGGACCACCAGCACGACTGGCATCCCAAATCAACTCAAAAGAGAAGATCTCAAACCAGTAGCCAGAGGCTGGCTGAATTTTATTGGGCGTTCCATATTACCCACCAGCAATCGTTCTGAAGTTACTGTTAAAAGAGCAGTGATGATTCACTGCATCATGTTGGGAAAAGAAGTAGAAGTTCATCAACTGATCTCGTGTGAACTATACAAAATAGCAAACAAGAATTCCAAGGACGCCAGATTGGCCTATCCAAGCTTAATTTCTATGCTCTGCAGAGATGCCGGAGTGAAGATGGGAATAACAGAGTATATCTCAGTTGAAAGGCCAATCACTAGAATATCAATGGACAGACAACAGCTGCAGGATGATCCAATCAAGAGGAGAGCACAGGAAGTCCTCCCAGAACTTCCTCAATTCGAATATTGGGAACATATTGAAGCATCTATTTCCAAATTGCAAGAGGCTATGAACCAAATAAAGGAAGAACAGAACAATCAAAGTAGCATGCTTTGCAAACTGCTTAAGGAACAGGAAGAGTAAGGGCGTGATTTAAGGGAACTGAAGCGCCAAAAATTAATCCTTGAAAAGCACCCCATAGACTAGAGGAACATCTACTTCTCAAAACACAGGTTGCTGAGTTTTAATTTTAGCTTTAACTCTGTGATAGTGTTATTATAGAAATTTACCTTAGAGATATATAGTAGTAGTAGTAGTAATTAGCATATCTATTCTGGTTTTATTTCCAATTAAGTTATAATTTATTTTTCTCATCATCATCGGACATGAATAAAGTAGTAAATTTTTAGAATAAGAAGTAATTTATATTTTTTTCGAGTTCTTATATAAAAATTATAATTAATTACATGTGGTGGCAATACTTTTTGTTCTCTGAATGAATGCTTGAACAGTGCATAATTTTTATCTTGAATTTTTGTTTAAAGCTCCTGAAAGAATGAGGAAAAAAAATATTATTGATGATCTGAAAAATCATGAAATTGATTCTTGAAGCAAGAAAAAGCAGTCAACAAAAAATTACAAGAAATCATTGGATCAAGAAAAGGAATAAGAGCCAACAGCCCTTAAAACCAAAAGGCAAGGGTGAAAAGGATCCAAGGCTTTGAGCATCAATGGATAGGAGGGCCTAAGGAAATAGTTCCAGGCCTAAGCGGCTAAATCAAGCTGTCCCTAACCATGTGCTTGTGGCATGCAGGTCCAAGTTAAAAACTTGAGACTGAGTGGTTAAAGTCGTGATCCAAGGTAAAAAGAGTGTGCTTAAGAGCTCTGGACACCTCTAACTGGGGACTTTAGCAAAGCTGAGTCACAATCTGAAAAGGTTCACCCAATCATGTGTCTGTGGCACTTATATATCAGGTGGTAATACTGGAAAACAAAGTGCTTAGGGCCACAGCTAAGACTCATAAAGTAACTGTGTTCAAGAATCAACATACTACACTAGGAGAATCAATAATACTTTCTGAATTCTGAGTCCTATGGATGCCAATCATTCTGAATTTCAAAGGATAGAGGGAGATGCCAAAACTATTCAGAAACAAAAAGCTACAAGCCCCGCTCATCTAATAAGAATTTGAGCTTCATTTAAAACTCTAAGATATTATTACTTCTTAAATTCTTTTTCATCCTATTTTATTTATCTAGTTGCTTGAGGACAAGCAATATTTTAAGTTTGATGTTGTGATGAGCGGATATTTTATACGCTTTTTGGGGGTAATTTCATGTAGTTTGGTGTTTGTCACAAGTAATAAATCCCTAATAAAATTGATAACCGAAGTATTTAACCTCAAATCGTCTCTCAAGAAATTGTAGGGAAGTGTTCTTATTATTGGTTATGAGTTTGTTTTGGGGTTTTGGGGATGAGAAATAAGAAAGAAAATTACAGAGAAAATAAATAATAAAATAAAGAGCCTTGACTAGGAGAAGATTAATCAGAGTTCTATCCTTGTTGGACGTTCCCAAGATCAGTTAATAATTGATTGTTGTTTCTACTGAGTTACCCCTTATCTAATAAAGGAAAGTTAAGTAGGGAGCCAACTTCTATTCACAAGTGCTAATCCTCTCCCTCGGGAAAAATTAGCGTTAGTAACTAGAGAGCTAGCCAACAACTTCCAATTACTAATTAATTCTTGAGTATTCCAACTCAAGGGTCTCCTCTTAATCAACTCCCAAGTCAAGTTGGGAGCTAGAATATCAACATTAATACCATCTTCCTTGTTATGAAAACGGAATAGAAAAGAGACATGATAATTGGAATAAAATTGGAAGCAGTTAAATAAATAATAAAATTAAATTCATAAAAGCAATCCAATTGTAACTCTGAACAAGGATTAAGAATATGGAAGAATAAGTGACAAGTAAGGAGCAAACTAGAATGATGAAGTCCCCAGTGGAGGTAGTAACTTTGTAAATATCCAATACAACAGCATGAAACTAGGAATCATAAATCCTAGAGAGAGGAGAGAGCCTCTCTCTTTAAACTACATCTAAATTATAAAAAGTGAATAATGAGAAGTGAATGATTGAATGAATCTCATTCCCCCACTTTGTAGCCTCTAATCTGTATTTTATGGGCCAAAAACTGGGTCAAAAATAGTCCAAAAATCACTAGGGGCAATTTTTGATACGTACAGGTTGCGGCTCTGTCACGCGTACACGTCGCCCACGCGTACGCGTTGCTTATCTGCGGTACAATCCACGCGTACGCGTGCTTCACGCATGCGCGTCACCCAACAGCCAGGAAACTATAGCAAATTATATATCGTTGCGAAGCCCCATATGTTAGCTTTTCAACGCAACTGAAATCGTCTCATTTGGACCTTTTTAGCTCAAGTTATGACCGTTTGAGTGCAAAGAGGTCAGGCTGGACAGCTCAGCAATTTCTTCAGTTTCTTGTATTTCTTCCACTTTTGCATGCTTCCTTTCCATCCTCTAAGCCATTCCTACCCCGTAATCTCTGAAAACACTTAACACACATATCAAGGCATCGAATGGTAATGAAAGAGGATTAAAATTAGCTAAATTAAGACCAAAGAAACATGTTTTCAATCATAGTACAAAATCAGGAAGGAAAATGTAAAACATGCGAATTCAATGAATAAGTGAGATTCATGGATAAAATTCACTCAATAAAACACAAGATGTGCCACAAAATAGTGGTGCATTAGCATTATTAATAAGCTCCATGACAGATTAAATTCTTGGAAAGCCTCCTCTGTCTCCCTGGCTAGAAAGAACAACTCTAGTGATATCCGTTCTTTCATCTATACCTTTATATAATATGCAATCTACTATATTACCTGCTGCTACCTGTAATTATATTGATCGTATCTGTAGGAATTTTATTTGGGGCGACACAGACCAAAATAAGAAGATTCATCTCCTTAATTGGAAGAAGATTTGTGAGCCAAAGCAATCTGGTGAGTTGGTATTAGACATGCAGGCCACATGAATCAAGCCTTTATGATGAAGGCCGACTGGGGGCTTATAGCGAGGAAATATGATCTCTGGGCTAGAGTCCTCCAATCAAAGTATGGTTACGTCAATGACATTATGCCTAGAGTGGCTAAAACACGAAGCAACCCCAATCTTTGGAAGGGTATCTGTGCCTCTTGGGATACGTTGAACGCAATTGCATTTGGAGAGTTGGCGATGGATCCCAAATTCACCTCTGGGATGACTACTGGGTCCCGGGTGTGGGACGCCTAAGTAATTCCTCCAACCAGGTAAGTAATAGTTTCAACTTCTCTGAGGTGCTGATGGACTTTCTTGATATCTCAAGGCAGTAGAATGTGGGAAAACTTCAATGGCTGCTACCAGAGGATATCATCAAGAAGATTATTGCCACCTCTCCCCTTCCCTTTGGAAGGAAGCTGACCACATAGCCTGGCGGCCTTCCTCGGATGGGTCCTTTAGTACAAAGTCAGCATACCAGGTGACCATGGAGGACCAACATATTTCAAATAATAACTTCTGGTTGGTGTGGAATTGGTAGGGCCCTGAGTGTATCAGAACCTTTCTTTGGCTGGTAACACACAATGCAATACTTACAAATTTAGAAAGAAGGTGGAGACACTTGACGAATGATGATTCTTGTCCAAGGTGCCGAGGCCATGAAGAATCAGCTATTCATGTGCTTCGGGATTTCTCCTATGCTAAAAGCATCTGGCAAAGGCTTTCCCCCTAATAGGATTAATTCTTTCCTTAGTATCGATCTCAATGAGTGATTATTCCAAAATCTGACGTCAAATAATACTTGGAATTGCCCTTTTGGTGTTACGGTATCTTCTTTATGGTACTTCCAAAATAAATTTGTGTTCAATGGAGAATCGGTTCATGTCATAACGGCTGTAAACCAGATTCGAGCGTGATCGGAGGAGTTTTTCAGAGTAGCTCGAAGCAATTTGAAATTGTGAAATATACAAGCTACTGGGGCTTCTCTTATTAGATGGTCTCGACCTAAGGACTAGTGTATGTGTAAAAGTAAATGTCAACAGTTCCTGGTTTGGCCACAAAAATAATGCTGCTTGTGGTGGTGTCGTCAGAGATTAAGATGGGAGATTTCTGAAAGGGTTCTCATGCAACCTGGGAAGTTATTCAATTATGCATACAGAACTATGGACAGTCATTTATGGGCTGAAGATTGCTACGACCAATGGCTACCATAACCTTGTTGTGGAATCTGACTCAGCTGAGGCCATAAACTTCATCAACCACGGCTGCTCCCCAACTCCCCAACTCAGGTTAAGGGGGTCTTGAGCTTATGTTTTTCTTCTACTGGTTAGTTTTCTTGGGTCATTGACCCCTTAGTTCACAAAAAAAGTAAGTTTACAAACAAACTAATGTGGCATTATATCACTACATATACACCAAAAATTCAATTATTACAAGAGACATATTATTGAGTACTTGGCATTCAAAAGCATCAAACATATCATAGCATAACCAAGCATTCTTTCAACTCTATCCGAGAAGAAGTCAACATTAACAATATACTAGTTGTAGTAATTCACAATATTTTCAGCAGAATATCCAAACAAACAATTTTAATCGATTAAATTATTTACAATTCCTAACACTTTTCAACAACTTAAAACTAATAATTTTAAAATCTAACCTATCTTAACAATCTAAATCTTCTAAAACTAAAAATTAAATCTAACTTGAGCATAATACTAATTAACAACTAAAATCTCTATAATAATACTAAGCATAACTAAAAAAGATTGAAATTAATATAAAAATAAAGAAGAACCAAGAGTGTGGGAGTAGAGAAGAGAACAGAAAAGGGGAAGGCAATAATAATGGCGGCAACAACGACGACAGTAATGACGGTAGCAGCGACGATAGAATGTTGGACGGTTATCACTATTGGTGGTGGCTGGTAGAGGTGGATGGCACAACGAGAGGGAGAGGGACCACTGGAGAGGATGTTGAGGGAGAGGGTTAGAGAGAAAGTAGGCTGCAAAGGGTGAAGAGAGAGGAGGTGGCGAAAGTAGGCTATAGAAGGGCTACCAGCGGCTGCGGGAAACAAAGGGAGGGTTTAAGAGAGAGTGGGAGAAGAGAGGGTAGAGAAAGTGAGGCAGATTCGAAATGAAAGGGTAGAATATTCGCACTTCGAAATTTTGGGCTCGTTACCGTCAAATTTACTGGCGGATAAATCCGAGGATAATATTTTACGGGTGACCAAAATGCTACGTTGCACTAAATTGAGTTACCATTGAATAGATCCAATGGTAAAAAATTCGCGCTAAGTTTTTCATTTTTTTCTCCAATTATTACCAGTGACTTTACCGTCAGAATAGCGAATTGGAAGGTAAATGTTTGACATGACAAAATAGTTTCAATTTTTGCCTGTAAATTCAACAGCAAATCCGATGGTAACACGCGAAGCTAAATCTGACAAAAAAGTCGATGGTACTCAGGAATTTTTTTTGTAATGATTGTCTCATTGGAGGAGACATTGGATCACCACTCAAAAGGAGTTTGGACTTTGCATTCAGACCCAACTCATCAGTTTCAAGTAACCCCTAGAACAGTATCAAATTAATTTATGAGTTTAATTTTGATGCATTAATAATGTAAAGCATTTTACACAATCGTTTAATTATATCTGTTCTTTTGAATGACCATCTACGTGGTCAATGTAAAAAGTAATTATTTTTACTGTCATAACATTATGTAATTGGATGTATATGTAAAATATTTTTATACTCAGAGTGCATCAAAATTAAAGTTTTAATTTATAGGTAATTTTTTGGGGGACTATTTTAAAAATCATCCCAAATTTTATATATTTTTACATAATTTTATAAGATAAATAGAAATATTAACATTTAGGAGTTTATATTATCAAAATGGGGTTAATAAGATTCACTCTTTTAAAGTTATGCAAATAAAAGATATTGAGATATTTTATGAAATTAAAATAATGACAAAATTAGAATTGTAATAAATGTGTATTTTGCCAAAAATGATAACTGATCATCCCTTAATTTATAGTTCTAAATTTAAGTCTTGTAAATTAAAAAATATTTAATGGTTTTAATAATAATATAATTGTTAATGAAAAAATTGAACATAAATAACATTTTTTATCTAAAATAAATATTAAAAATATTTATTCTCAAAATATGCATAGTCAAAAAGGTATTCTAATTTTGTGAATTCCATTTCACAATTTTCCTTCGCAAAGTGGATTTCCATTGTATCTCATCCCTTAATTCTCACAAAATAACTATATCAGCCCAAAAAATGCCACTTTGCGTGCCTGATATTGCCATTTTATGGGCGTCAAGACCGAGATGTAGTGTAAATTCTTTTTGTGAAGGGGATTGCAAAATAGAATTTCACAAATAAAAATACATTTTCAGCCATGCATATATGGGAATAAATCATTTTTTGGTATTTATATAAATAAAAAATCCAAAAAAATACATGGACAATGAATAATAGATAAGATAGGTGGGTGAAGGCGGATTTGGAGGCAGGTGAGGCAAGGCAACGGAAGCGTCGACATAAGGGACGGAGGAAGAGAGACGGGCCAAGACAGATCTGGAGGTGAGGCAACGACGACAACAACATTGATAGGGAGGCGTGGGTACACAAAGAAGAGAGAGAGAGAGAGAGAGAGAGGAGAGAGAGAGAGAGAGAGAGAGAGAGAGAGAGAGAGAGAGGTGGCGAACAAAAGTAAGAGGCAGTAGCGGCAACGACAATAGAAAAAGGAGAAGACAGTAGTGATAAATGGGTCAGACAAACAGAGAGAGAGAGAGAGAGAGAGAGAGAGAGAGAGAGAGAGAGAGAGGTGTGTGTGTGTGTGTGTGTGTGTGTTGATAAAAGTGGCAGAAAAAGGGAGGAGACAGTAGCGACGATAACAATGGCGAAAGGAGAAGGCTGTAGTGATAAATGGGTCAGAATAAATAGAGAGAGAGAGAGAGAGAGAGAGAGAGAGAGAGTGGTGTTGTGTGGTGTGTGTTAACACCCTAGCTTTGAGCACCTCATGATCGTTGATGAGCGGATAATTTGTACGCTTTTTGGCATTGTTTTTAGTATGTTTTTGGTATGATATAGTTAGTTTTTAGTATATTTTTCTTATTTTTTAGTTAAAAAATCACTTTTCTGGACTTTACTATGAGTTTGTGTGTTTTTCTGGGATTTCAGGTATTTTCGGGCTGAAATTGAGGGACCTGAGCAAAAATCTGATTTAGAGACTAAAAGGACTGCAGATGCTGTTGGATTCTGACCTCCCTGCACTCGAAGTGGATTTTCTGGAGCTACAACAGAAGCCCAATTGGCACGCTCTCAACGTAGTTGGAAAGTAGACATCCTGGGGCTTTCCAGCAATATATAATTGTCCATACTTTGCCCAAGATTTGATGGCCCAAACCGGCGTTCAAAGTCACCTTCAGATTTCATTCCAGCGTTAACGCCGGAACTGGCACCCAAATGGGAGTTAAACGCCCAAACTGGCACTAAAGCTGGCGTTTAACTCCAAGAGGAGTCTCTACACGAAAATGCTTCATTGCTTAGCCCAAGCAACACCAAGTGGGCCCGGAAGTGGATTTTTATGTCATTTACTCATTCCTGTAAACCTTAGGCTACTATTTTTCTATAAGTAGGACCTTTTACTATTGTATTTTCATCTTTTGATCACTTGAGATCTCTAGATCATTTTGGACATCTAGTTCTTAGATCATGATAGAGACTTTGGTAGCTATCTTCATTTTTATGCTATCTTAGATCA
>QBTX01001819.1:6479-31839 GCA_003063285.2 Arachis monticola
CAAAAAGAATGGATTGAGCCATCATTTATTTTAGCTCACTTACAACAAAATAACCTACCTTTCACATCACCTTTGTTAGCCACCGCCTGTGAGGCTAAAAATGCCCTTTTCTATATTTATTATTACAGAAAAAATAAAAAAAAAAAAAAAAAAACCGAAAACAAAATAAAATTTCGAGAGTTGAATCCTTGTTAGCTTAGACTAGTAAGATTGATGAAGTAAGTTAACAATAATTGAGACCATGGGAAATCATTGGATGATAGAAGAACAAAAGGATAGAAAAAAGTTAAAAAGAAAAAAAAAAATTGGAAGCAATGCTCATGAGAAAATCACAAAGTGATTCAATTACCACTGTGGCATTAAAAAGAAAAAAGTCTATATTCAGCATTAAGTAACAAAGTGGACAAAAAGAATTCCCCAATATAAAAGCAAAATGCACAAAAAAAAAAGGATATAAAAAAAATGAACATGACATTGACAACAAGGTCGGGATAATATGGGAAAATTGTAAAGAAGTTGTTGTCTACTAAATATGTATGTTAGGTGAGAAGATCGTTAGTCAATTAAGGATTCACTTATTAGTTTTGGTATGTATCTATATTCTATATTCTATAATTGGACATATAGATTAAAGCAAAGTAAAGAACATCAGAATAAAAAGAAGCGAAACACACAAGAATGAAATTATGGTTTGAATGCAACCATACAATTAAGCTCAAGACTCACWGGCTGTGTGTTCTCTAACTCAAGCATCATATATCATTCATATATGTTATGCAGGTTTAGTTAAAAATTCCCATTATTCTCATAAAAAAAATTATTTAGGGTAGCCTTTAAATTTTTAATGTTCCTCCTTGATGAAATGTTGTCAACTTAACTATATGATGTAATGCTATATATACAAGGTTTATGGATTTAAATCTGTTATGTTCAATTTCCTAGCTTACTTCCTTTTTATATTTTTCAATTTAACTATGCTATCTTATGCTAAAAAGGGTAAACTATACTAATTAATCCACTAATAAGCCAGAATTGCAAACTAAACTAAATAACTAAAAATATGAACTAAAAATGTAAAATACAGAAATAGAGTAAAAATACATAAAAGTAGCAATGTATAAGTACTCAGAAAATAACAGTAAAAACAAAAATACAGAAAAATATCCAAAATAGAAGAAAAGAAGAGATGTAGTGGTTCACCAAAATAAAACGCTAGAGATGGCGACCTCCCCACACTTAAAATGAAGCATCGTCCCTGATGCTCAGTCAAGCCGGGTGTGAAGGAGTGTCATCACTGGTAGGGATGGTAGCTGGAGGCTCTGTGGTGGTGGTGGGCTGAGCGTCTGGCTGCTGTAGAGGCGGTGCTGACTGGATCGGGATCTCCGGATCTGCAGCCTCAATCTGATGCGTAACTCCTGATGTGGTGCAGCCTGCTCTGTGTCTGCCTGCTGATCAGTCTCCTCCTGGAAGTGAGTCTCCTCTTCGTACTCATCCTCCTCCTCCTCTGATGGCTCTGATGGTGTGTCGGGCTCGGAGGGGATGTCACCACCCTGTCGGATCATCAGCTTCAGATGCGAATAGCGTCTCATGCCGGCGCTAGTTACGGCGCTCCATCTGATCAAGCTGTCAGAATAGGTGGTGCACGAGGCAGTATACGGGCTCAGAGGCAGGTGGAGGTGCAGTGGTGGCAACAGGGGCAGCCATGGATGAAGGGGGTCCAGCAGACGGTGGGGCTGTCTCATCAGTAGCAGTGAAGGGTGGTGGTCTGTAGCCCAAAGCTAGGAAGTTTCGGTTGTGAGGAATGATCTTCCTGCAGTCCGCCGCTGGTGGTCTCTCATCGGCATCCTCCCATGGCACGTCAGCTCGACGCCCTAGTTGTGTAACCAGATACGAAAAAGGGAGGGTGCCTCAGACGTGGACCCTGGCCATATAATGCCGGATAAAGCGTGGCAGATAAAGGTCCTTACCCTCCATCACACACCATAGGAGGGTGATCATAGCAGCCGGGATCTCCGTCTCATGAGTACTCGGCATCACATAGTTGCTCAAGATCTGGTGCCATAACCGAGCCTCATCATTTAAGTATGCCCTCTTGATCCCTCTAGGCATGGTGGTGTCCTGACCCATCTCCCAAGGAACAATCGAGTCGAGAGCTATCCGTGCCTTCACAGCATCCCAATCAAACTGCATCAGGTGCATGTCCTCCTCAGCCTTTGAATAACCATCAGGCTGATCGGACTTGGCCGGGAGCCGGAGAATGTCCTCTATGGCCTCCTCAGTGACCAGAATCTGCTTTCCTCTCAGGTTCACTGCATCGAGGGTGGTGATGTAGTAGTTGCAGTAGAATTTCTGGACCCAAGATGCATTGACCTCGGTCAGTGTTCTCTCCAGAAAGAACCAGCCTCTTTGCTTAATTTGCTTAGTGGTGTACTGCTGGATGTGCTTCTGGATCTTCAGAGTTCTTCCAGGTATAGATTTTGGAGTTTGCAAAGGCCGGATACTTCAGCTCGCAGTATCGGTTTGCAAATTTTATTGGATCATTTACAGGGAGCAGCTGGTCAGCTTTTTCCTGCTGTGTAAAATTTTCTCCCCGCCATGAGGAATCATGCATGAGGGCAATGATGGACTGGGAGGAATCTCCTCTTTTGCGCTTGCAGTAGCTTTGCCCTTTCCTTTCCTCTGTGAGGCGGACATCCCTGAAAAATGGAAAAACCGGATATATAAAAATAGGAAAGCAAATAGGCAATTAAACAAGAAAAACTCAAGCGGCAAAGGAGAATGGAGAATAGGTAAATGAGTTAAGTAATGGCGTATTAAGGATTGTATAGTATGTTTAAAATTAAAGTATTTACAATCAAAATGTATCAGAATTCAAGTTAAATAGAAAAATTGGTCATTATGTATGTTTAAAAAAGAAAAAGGAAAGTGAAAAATCAGAAAAGAGATTTTGAAAAGGTAGTATGGTTAGAAGTTTGAAAGAGGAGTTAGTAAATTAAAATTAGTGAAGCAGTAAAATGTGGGTTCAAGTAAGTGGCATAAAAAAAATATTCCATGTAACAAGGATTCACAATTATGACTAGAAATAGCTCACAACCTAACAAGGAAAACAGGGTAATGTTGATTCTAATAGATATAAAGAAAGCAAGAACTGGAATCAAAATATCACAGATGCAGTTTATAAACCAGGAAATCAAAGAGGATAAGAAAGTCTGCCATAGCATTCATGAAATGGTTTGGGTAAAGCAGAGGACAAATTTGATGAGAGAACTTTTGCGTGGTATAGAAATTTGCGGATAAATTCTCGTTGCACGTATAGTTTCTAAACCTTCAAAAGTCCTTTCATACAAACGTTTTAGGTGTCACAAGTAACAAACCCCTTTAAAAATTGTTAACCGAGTATTCAAACCTCGGGTCGTCTTCTTAAGGAACTGCAAGGAAGTATGTTCTTACTATTGGCTATAAAGGTTGTAATCGGGGTTTAGAAGGTGAGAAGCAAGTGATTTAAATGACAAGTAAAGTAGAGGGTAATTAAAATAAATAAATACTGTAAAGCAAACTTCTGGCAAGGTAAGAGAAATTGGAAGTCCAACTTAGTTATCTCTCTCAACACTAATGAAAGTTGAATCTAAATTCCACTTAGTTAACCTTTGCTAAAACAAAGAAAAGTCAAGGGACTAATTAGTTGGACCTTCGAATCCTATTTATTTCCTAAGAAAAAGTTGGGATTATTGAAGTTCATTCCAATTAGCAAGATAACAATTCTCAATTATGTTGAGTTTGATAACTGTTGAGTTACTGATTTCTTAACCAAGACCAAAAAGGAAAAAAGTAAATTTGCTGGAATAAAATATCTTCAGATTGGAAACAATGGTAACACAAATTAAAGAGAAAGCAATCAATAACTGAAATACCTCAAATATCATTAATTCAAATAACAATCTGTAACATGGAATGGGTTCATAAGTCAAGTTGGCAACATTTATAGATACGAATAAAAGCATTAAAGTAAAAGTAGCATAGAAACATAAATTAAAGTAAATACTAAACCTGGATCGAGAGTTACTCTTAAAAACTAAGAGAAGTCCTAAATCCTAATCCTAATCCTAAGAGAGAGAGGAGAGAATCTCCCTCTCAAAAATAAATCTAAATCATGGAAAGTAGTAAAATGCGAGCTCCCTTTGAATGGATGCATTCCCCCACTTTATAGCCTCTAGTCTGTGTGTTCTGTACTTGGATCTGGGCCAAAAGGGCTTYAGAAATCGCTGGGGGCGTATTCTGTAAATTCTGATACGTGGCCTCTGTCACRCGTCCGCGTGGGTCACGCGGTTGCGTCATCTGAAGTTTTTCTTGTGGCGCGGTCGCGTCATTCATGCGTCCGTGTCGTATGCGTTCTACTTAAGTCGCGCGGCCGAGTCGCTGCTTCTTCGCTCCTGGCACGCGATCGCGTCGTCCATGCGATCACGTGGATGCCAGTTTCTTCAAAACTCCGTTTCGCACTTTCCTTCCATTTTTGTACGTTTCCTTTTCCATCCTTTAAGTCATTCTGCCTTAGAAAATCTGAAACTACTCAACACACTAATCAYGGCATCGAATGGAARYAAAGGTAATTAAAATAATTAATTTTAAAGCTTAGGAAACATGTTTTTCACATACATCACATAATAAGGAAGGGAAAGTAAAACCATACAATTAATATGAATAAGTGGGTGAAGGATTGAATAAATCACTCAAACTAAGCACGAAATAACTCATGAAATATGGGTTTATCACAGCGCTTCAAGCTTGTACAAAGTTCCAAATTCCAGCCTTGTTGAGGCCAATTTTATGGCCAATTTCCTTGGCCCAAGCGTTCTTCACAGCGCTACGTTAATGAAGAAAGCGCAATGCCTTTGCTTTGTATGTGAGGTTCCCAATTCGAACCATGGTGAAGCCAATTTGGCTCACTTCCTTGTACTAGTGCTCAGTTAAGTAAGGGAACTGAGCGCCCTTACCTTTCTTGTGTAGCGTTTCTCTTGGCTCCCTAGGTGCAAGGTTCGAACCTTGGTTGCTTCACTCCTTGGTATTGCACCTTGATTTTCTTTTGGTTGAGGCACGATAAAGGTAAATGAGTTAACTGAGCGCTCCTCATTTTGCTTGCTTCCTTGGGCGCTCAGTTAACTTTTCAACGCAGCGCTATGCCCCTTGCCTCCTTGGTCATGCTCCCCTTTCTTTAGCGCTCACTTTTTGAGCGCTACACTCACTTTTTGAGCGCCATGGCCTTGCCTTGGTTGATGCTACACTTTTGTTTCCTTAAGCCACGCTTTATGGGCACGCTTTCCTTGTTTCTTTCTTTTCTTCACCTACAAGTAATCAAACAACCAATCAAAGTATCACCACATTCACAAGGTTTATAAATCATTCAAAAACCAACTAATTCTAGCTTAAACCTCATGATTTAGTGTCAAATAAGGGATGGTTGATTGATTCATCAAAACCATGCAAATTCACTCCAAATTACTTACTTACAATACAAGAAAATGCATAAAACCTAATGAAACAAGTTAAAAATGCTTGAAAAGCTAGCATAAGATGACTTGTCATCAATGATGAGATGAGTTTCAAGGTAATTCTGAAAATAATTTTTTCAAAGTAATAATAGAATCCAAGGTAGAAATAGAATATTTTCTAATACTTCTAACCATTAGTGATGAAGAACAAAACTCAATCTTGAAAAGCAGAAAAGCATGAATTAGAATAAAAAAAACACTCACATTATAAATCCATAAATCAAACAGAGCTCCAAACCTTCAATAACAGAGCTCCAAACGTATGTGGATTACCAGATGTCCTGGATGTCTCTCCCTTGTAAAATTTGTTCACTTATTTATATTCTAAGTTCTATCTAAAATTCAAATTCAAAAACCAATTCTAATCTTATCTTTAGGAATGATAAGATAACTACCTACTTAAATTCAAATCAAATCTTAACAATAATTCAAATCAAATATATAAATAAATCCTAACAACCAAATCTTATCTTTCTAAAAGGAGTTAAATGCTAACTAATCCCAAGAGTGCATAGTGAAATTGGGCCTTAGCAAGTATTGCATCTTGGGAGTTTGGAGCTTGAAGTGTTGGGCGCTACTTCTTTAGTTTGGGCGTTGGCCCATTTTTGCCTTTAGGGGGACAAGGGGCGTTGGGCTCCGTTGTAATATTTTGGGTGCCCAGTCTTGATGTTTTGGGTCCTAGTTGGGCTTTTCTTGGATTGTACTTGTGTTTTCTTGTTAAAAATACTTTAATTTTTTATTAATTTGAGAACAAAACTTTTGAAAACACAAAAATACTAAAACAACTCCAAATACTTGATTAGTTTTAAAACTCCACTGAAAAACATAAGAATTTTGATTAAAACCTAAGAAAACTAATGAAAGAGAAACCTAAAAACTACTAAAGAAGCCTAAGCATAATTTTTGGAAGAGATCGATCTGATCTCCTCAACCATGTGTGACAATGGAAAATTGTAACGACCCACATTTTTGAAAATATAAATATAAATAATTTATAATTTAGTTTATAAATTTGAGTTTCTTATTTTTAGAAATTATTTTGTTATAAGTAATTGAATTAATTTTATAACTGTTTGAATCCAATCAAATTCATATTCTTATATATATTTTTGTTATGATAAAATATTTTACATAATTAAAACTATAATTTTATTAATTTATAAATAATAAAAATTATATATATTTTAATTTAAGTAACTGATATTTTAATTTAAAAACAAAGTTTATTTAATAATATTATTATCGAGTTCGATATTCGCCAATATGAGTAAATATAGGTATTTCTCGGTGAACGTAGCTTTGCTAATGCTTCACCGTATACCTTTTATTGTTATGCTGCTAATGTCATTTATATTAATAACTTATATATATTATTACTTGTATTTTAATATATCCCGCTTTCATAATTATCCGTTTAAGATATTTATAACTTGAATCGCTAATTCAGCAGCTTGAAACTACGACACCCAACCCCCTTAATGACATGTAGCCCACTATTTCACTATAAAATCATCACCACCAGCCCTTAATTTCCCTTTTTCATCACCGAAAGAAGAATGAAAACAATAGAGAGAGAACATGAGTTTCCATGAACCTGAAAGCTTCTGAGTTTAATTTCTTGAGATCCGTAACTCCAATAAAAAATCTAATCTGATAAAAGTCTTCGTATCTTCTTCCTCTTCACGTTGACTTTACTTTTGTTCGGTAGAAGTTGATGGTGACATAGCTCCCCTTCCCCTTGAGTTCAACCAATTGGAGTTCTAGGAGGCACAGACGATTTCTGACATTTTCTTCTTCAGCCGCTCGGTTAGAAAGCTTCTTCGGAGCTTCAATTATTTTTATTTCGTATAGAGGTATAGTTTGGTAATTTTATAATAATTAAATATGAATTTTATAAGTAAATGTTGGCTTGATTGATTATTGTTGAGTTTGGTTGAGTTTTATGTTGAAATTTTGTTGAATTATTGTTGTTGCTTGTGAATTGTAGTTGGGCCATGAAGACAGCCCAGCTGGGGTTATTTTGATGATTTTGGGGCTGTTGTGAATAAGGATTATTGATTAAAATTGATGAGGTTTGATGACCGATCGGTAATAATAAAGCTTAAAAACGGATTTAAAACTCAAGCTGAAAACTTGAAGAATTTTGGAAATAGGGTTCAATCCTTTGGTACAGTTATAATCAGGGAAATAAAATTTATAATTTAGATTGAAATAGTAATTTAATAAAAATTGAAGTTATTTTTGTAATTATATATGTTTGGGGGTATTTTGAGTAATAATTAAGAAGTTCAAGGATAAAATGGGTATTTTAAAAAAGATGTAAGGTTATTTTGGTAATTATACTATATTTAAGAGTATTTTAATAAATTATGAAATATATTAGGGTAAAAATATAAATATTTTAGAAAGCTCAAAGATTCAGAATAATTTATAAAAACTTAATAATAAAGCTTAAATTATAAGTTTTGAGTAATAAAGAAAATTATTATTATGATTATTAATTTATTAAGATTATTATTAAAGTAATTTTGAAATATTATACATTAGTAATTTGTACTATAACAAAATAGAAGAGTTAAATTGTAACCTACTTAAAAGTTATAGAAAGACAAACCTAAGTTGAGAATTTTATGATTCACTCTTCATAAAACATCTAGGAAAAGATGAGGGAAGAGTGTCAAGATGATTTCTGGTAATAAAACAAGAAAAATAAAAGAAAAATAAAAGAAAAGATTAAAAGAATCTAAAGAACCTCTACCACAGGAGAGCAGAGAGCAGGAATAAAAGAAACAAAAGAAAGAATAAAATAAAAAGGAGATTAGTAGAAGTATTGTTTGGCATTGAGGACGAGCTGAGATGATTGTGTACCTGCTGAAAATGAGCAGAGATATGGTGGTGAGTCCACCGAAATTTTCTTCCAGAGATACGTCGGCCAATCCAGGGGATGGTCGCACCTGTAAGACAGAGGTTGCTTACAGAGGTTATCGATACATACATTGGCTAAAGAGAGCATCACCTGTAAGACTGATGTTTTTTACAGAGGTTATGTTTGCATACATCGGCTTAAGAGAGTCGCACTGGTAAGACAGAATTTGCTTACAGAGGTCATGGCACTGGAAACCAAACTCAGACAAAGGTTGCTGAGTTATGCGGGAGCGGGTCAAAACCGACAGATGGTCTCATTACCTGCAATAGGGATAGACATGCATCATACTTGTTTGCACATATTTGTTTGTGAGTGTGTTTTCTGTGATTGTGGGTGTGCTAAATGATTGTTGAATTATGTGTTCTATAATTGTTGAATTGGCTGGTACTTTGTTGACTGTTGTTGCTTACCAAGTATATATAAAATGAATATAACTATACACCCCGACCCTACTAAGAACTCTCCAGTTCTTACCCCCTATTTCCACCCCTTTCAGCTATAGGAGCGAAGATTTAGTGCGGAGCTACAGAAGCATAGAAGATTATGTTCACAAGTTGAGTTGTTAGAATTTATCTTCCTCTCGTCGTTTATTATTTTGGTTTTTAGAGGGGATAGGATATATATATATATATATATATACCTTTGTGGTTAAGTGGCTTAAAATAAAGAATCATCGTTTTCTTAATTAAAGTATCGGTACGTATTCGCGAAGGCTCAATATTAAATAAAGATAGTATAGAATAAAAAGGTTTAGAGGTACGTGACGTCTGGACTTTTAATACGATCATGAGGTGCTAAAAGTTAGGGTGTTACAAGAATCATTATCTAATAGATGTATTTTTGGCAACAATTAACTCTCAGATACAAGAGTTGAATAACATATTTAATGAGCAAATAATAGAGTTTTTGACTTTAAGTTGTGCTTTAGATCCCAAAGACAATTCCAAATCATCTAACATCGAAGAAATTAGCAAGTTAGTAGAAAAGTTTTATCCCCTTGACTTTCCTTCTAATAAACTAAATATTTTGAAATCTCAGTTGCAACATTATCAGCAGGATATACCAAATCATTTGAAAAGTGTTGGTGCATTTTTTGAGTTGTGCAACAAATTGGAAAAAAAAAATCAAGAACTTATCACATAGTTGATAGATTAATACGTCTTGTTTTGATTATACTAATATTAGTGTCTAAAACAACAACAGAACTTTTTCAACAATGAAAATGATAAAGACAAGATTCCGAAGTAAAATGACAAATAAATTTTTTACAGATAATTTATTCATCTACATAAAAAAAATCAGTAACTACTTTTGACATAAATTTAATAATAGATAATTTTAAAAATAAAAAAACATTGAATAACCTTTTTTTGATACAAAAATTATAAATAATAACTTTTATAAATTATTGTTTTACTTTATTCATGATATGTATTTTTATTTACTTATAAGATTATTTTATTTTTTTACAAAGAAAAATGTATAATATATCTATAACAAGATATAATGGAAATACGGGGGGTTTGGTATCCAATTCTTTTTTCCTATTTTACTCCTATTTTTATAATTTAAAACTACATACTCACTCACATACTCACGTTTTGTAAATTCTCCAATAATTCACGAGAGAATCATGTAACTGCTTCACTTTCAACCGTAAAAAAAATTTAAAAAAATTGCTCACTCTCAATCCTAAAATTATTAAAATGGCTCCACTTGCAAAATAGTTTAATCAAGGTAATTTTTTTAATTAAATATATAAAGAGTAATTTTTATTTTTAAATTATTATCATACTATTTCAATATACTCTTGATACTTATATATATATAATGATAATTGGTGTCTAAATTTAAGTTCCAATATTACTCTTAAAAAGACTTTATTATTAAAAATATTCTTTCGTCAATTACGTTAAAGAAAAAAATTTTTACCCATTTTTTCCTAGTAACCTCATTAAGATATTCCTATTGGATGTAAATTATTGTTACAAATTTTTTTATTAGCATATGTTTTTAAGGAATAAAAGTAAAATAGTTCAACAAGGATAATTTTTTTAAAAAATAAATTTACACAAAATAATTTTTCTCTTCAAATTATTAACGTACTCTTTTAATATATTCTAAGTACCTACACAATATATAATATCAATTAGGTTAAAATTTAAGTTCCAATATTATTATTAATGAGCGAGGTTTATTATTTTTTTAAAAAATTTACGCACAATAATTTTTGTGTCAATCTGTCATGATTCATTTTGCATATAATATTTATTCATCTAAGTTCATGGAGTGCTTTAAAAAAATTATATTTAAGTAATTTTTTTATCTGTTAACTATTTTATATTTTGAGATTCAAAATTTTGTATTTTTATTTTTATTCAAGGTTTATTTTTATATTTTATTTTAATTATGTTAATCAAAACTATGAATATTTTTAGGATAGATAAAAAGATGAAATATTTTTTTATAAATTAAATTATTGTAAAACTTACTAATTATAGAAGAAGTCAAGTCTATTTCTTGACTATAGGAATACATATAATTCACTCTTGAATGTGATCAAAATAAATATAAATTTATTTAATTTTTTAAAATTTACATTAATTATTAAAATTATGATATAATGAATGTACTCCCATAAGAACATAAAAATGACTTCATAACTATTTTTTTGTTTGGAGAAAACACGACTCAATAGGTATAAAGTCTAATTTAAACAACTGTAAATAAGTAAAATAAGTAACAAAAAATGAACAAAAAATTTAACTTTTTTGTTATTTAGTATAAAAAAAATGTAATAAAATAAATCATTATTCTCATACATAATGGCATAAAATTTGATATTATCCTTTTTTAGAATTATTATTTTTTTAGTTTTTATCCTTATTTTTGTGCTTTATTTTAATTTTTTTAAACAAAAAAGTACTAATATCATTTAATTTTAATTTTTAACTTTTACTATAAATGAAAATATATGACTTTGTGTATATTAAATAATAAAAAAAATACTCATAATAGAAAAAGTTAAGTTTACTCCTTTGATATATTTAGTGTAAAACGCGTTAATAAGCCAAAGCCAAACTAAAATTTCACAAATAAGCCAAATTGAAAATCGATACATGAATCAACCAGAAGCACATTTTCATGTAATTCGAATTAGGCTAATTCGAATTACACATTCAATATAATTCGAATCACACTGATTCGAATTACACACACGCACACAAGCACTAATTCGAATAAACTTGATTTGAATTACACACTAATTCGAATCAAGGTGATTCAAACTACACACATGCAATCCATAGTAATTCGAATTGGCCAGCTTCAAATTAGTCATGGTATAATTCGAATGATGCTGCTTCGAATTATAAAGGGCCAGACGTGTATAAATATGGTGTGAACGTGAATTGATCTCATTAGAGTGACAAAATGACTAGTGGGGAGAGTTTTGTAGTGTTGGTGCATCACAGAGGATCAATTAAGAGAAAAACACGATCTGGTGTGAAGTTCACCGATAAGGATCCTCTAAGTATTTTTATCAGGCCAACGACGAGATATGATGACTTTGCAAATTCTATACAATAGAAAGTTGGTCTGCTAGGCGTGAAACGGGTTCAGAAGTTATTTTATCGCATTCCAATCTCAGTGCTGCAAGAAACTGTGAAGTATGATTGTTTCAGCATAGCCAGTAATGAGGATTTGCAAGTCCTGTTTCATTGTCGTCGGCAGTTTCATGAGGTTAGGACACCTGAGCTGTTGGTGAAGTTGGTTGACGTGGTATCTAGCTTGGGGGTTCGAACCGGAATACCCACACTATAGGCACAGTAGCCGGTTCTAGCTCGAGACCTGTTGGTGCATCTTCGTCCGTTCTTGTGAATGAGCACTAATAAAACCACCAACAAAACCACTAACAAAACCACCAACAAAACCACCAACAAAACCACTAACAAAACCACCAATCAAAATCACTAACAAAACCGTTAACAGTACAACACCCTAAACCACTAACAAAACCACGAACAAAACCACTAACAAACCCACCACGAAAATCACTAACAAAACCACCAACAAAACCACTAACAAATCCACTAACAAAACCACCACGAAAACCACTAACAAACCCAGCAACAAAACCACCACCAAAACAACCAACAAAACAACCAAGAAAAACCGCTGACAATACAACTAACAAAACCACTAACAAAACCACTAACAAAACCACTAATACAAACACTAACTAAACCACTAATAAAACCACCAAGGCAAAATCACGAACATAAACACTACTAAAATCAATTATAAAACCGCTTACCAAACCACATACAAAATCACTAACAAAAACTATAAAATCATTCACATACAATATTACCAACATCATTCACTATCAAAACCACTAACATAACATATATAAAGAAACAAATAAGTTGCTCAATCCTACTTTTAAAAAGATGAGTTCGTACTTACCTCTTCGTTGACGACACCAGCTATATGGGCTACTCAATCCAAGCGATAAAGTCTGTCTAGATTATCCCCCATCTGCTAAATATTCTGTTCAGGCCTTTGTTAGAGTCGTTTTAGGTTGTTTTCTCTGGGATTTGGTTGGGCGGGATTTGGGGTTGAGTGGTTCGAATGAGGTTGGTTCAAACTCCTTTTATAGCCAAACAATGAGTAATTCGAAACACACTAATTCGAATTACTATGAGTACCAAAAATTGAGTAATTCGAAGCTGGCCAATTCGAATTACTATGGATTGCGTGTGTGTAGTTCGAATCACACTGATTTGAATTAGTGTGTGTAATTCGAATCAGTTTGATTCGAATTAGTGCTTGTGTGTGTGTGTGTGTGTAATTCGAATCAGTGTTATTCGAATTACATTGAATGTGAAATTCGAATTAGCCTAATTCGAATTACATGAAAATGTGCTTCTGGTTTATTCATGTATCGATTTTCAATTTGGCTTATTTGTGAAATTTTGGTTTGGCTTTGGCTTATTAACACGTTTTACCCTTATATTCACTACTAGAAAACTAGTTATTACAGACAGATATTTCTGACGGATTTTATCCCACAGAAATACAGACGAAATTTTAGAGGGATTTTTTGTCGGAAAATAAAAAAAATGAATTAGCATAAATTACAGACGGAAAAAAAAATCCGTCGATAATTCTGTCGGAAAAAAAGAATTTTTTTTCGTGGGAAATAGTTACAGACAGAAAATCTGTCTGTAATTAAATGGACAAAAATGGTACGTTTTGTTAAATTATTACAGACGAAAAATTCGTCTGTAATTTAAAAATTTCCGTCGGTAATATTGATTTAAACTTATTTTAACCTGAGTGTTTCGAGCTTTATTCACACTGCACACAAGCTTCTTCCTCTTTCTGTCGCACGAACAACTTCTTCTCTCCGTCGCATGAGCTTTTTCCGCCGTTACCGCCGTTCGCGTCGCATGAGCTTCCTCCGCCGCCGCTCTCGTTGCATCTGCTCCCTTCATTGCCGTCGTCACAAAACTCTCTACGTCGCCGCTCTTGTCGCGTTTGCTCCCTTAGTGAATTTTAGGTATACTCTGATTTTGTGATTCTGGTGCTTAGGGTTCAATTTTTCTGTGCCAATTTTAGGTTTATCAATTTTTCTTAGCAGTTTCTATCTTCTTGTTGTGTTGATGCTGATTGAGCTTGTTGTAGGTTTATCAATTATTTTATTATCAGCGAAGAAAGAGATTTTTTCTCGGTCCTTTCTGCAACGATTCGTTCAACTCAGTGGAAACTTGGTGGTTGTTGTTGAATGGCGAAGCTTGGAATGATAGTTGACTCCGTTGGTAACTTCTTCTCCGGCAAAGATCAGCTTCCCTAGTGTGACCCTGACATCGTCGCTGTAAGCCTTTTCTTTTTCTCGATTCCATTTTCTTCATTCAGAATTGATATCAACTTGTGATTTCTTGTTATCTATTGGTCATGATTTTAGTCTTGATGTTTAGGTCAAAATCAAGTTAGCGCTTGCAATAGGTTTAGGGTTTAGATATAAATCAATCACATATCTTTTGTTACTTTAGTTAAGGAGGAAGAATTGTAGCTTCTATGAAATAATTCCCTGTTATGATGGATCATTGTGTAATCAGTTATAGTTATAGCTTTGATTTTGAAGTGTGGCATTCCTCCAAATTAGGAAATTAAAGTGTGTCATCATAGGTGGGTTGAGGATTTATTTTCAATTTCTGAATGCAAATGATTCAGGAGTTGTTAATGTATTATAGAGCARTGACTTTTTGCTTGTTTTAAAATCCAGTGATCCACTTGTTTAATCATGGCTTCTTTGAGTATGCCTTCTGTTTTAGAACAGAACAATAGTTGACTTTTTGTTTCACTGACTTCTTCATTTTGGTTTGCAATATCTTGAAACAACAAAGGCAAGACAACCAAATCCAATCATATACAGGAGATTACACCGCAGATCAGTGGCAGCGAGAATTTCAGGCAAACAAACTGAGGCAAGATACTGCTTGACAACCAAATCTAATGATTCTGAGGATTCTTGAACTGATGGGAGCAGAAATAACCTTTTGGAAGTTAATGGTTAGTATTTTTTGGTACTCTCTATAATTCTTAAGTCTTTTGGGGCTTCCATGTTATTCYACTCAAGCATTCACCAGTGGTGTCACTATTTTCACTGTTTTCAAGTTTCAGAAGTAGATCACCATGAAAGACAAGTAAAGGAAGCTCAGCAGAAAGGATTGTCCCTCACTGATGGAGATAAGGTATAATTTTTTATATTAAATATAATTTTAAAAAGAGTCTAATAACTAACTAGAGAAGCAGTTTCTGATAGTCAATTTCARTCAATTTCACTTTACTATTTCTTTTGGATTGCTTACTTGAAAAATTGAGGCCACATGCATTTAATTATTTTTTTTCTTGGACATGTGAGGAAAAGTAACAACAGAAAATATAKATTTAAGTGTCAATATAAAATGTTATATAAGCTCATCTATTCTTATTCCCTGCTTCTATGAATTTTGAAGTAATTATTATAACGGCCAAATACTTTCAATGATATGGCAACACGTCATTGGATGCCTATGTGAAAAACTTATGCATGCTTGTCATGCATCAAAATCAAATTATCAAAAATAACTTATCTATATGCATGCTTGGGATTTTTATTTATATCATTCGACTTCCACTGAGTGTAAAYGTTGATTATGATAATTAATCAGATGTTGTGCTTCTTTTTGATCCTGTGGAAATGTGTACTTAGTTCTATGCTTTCATTTTTTGCTAATGCCACTTACACACATCAATCTCTTCTTATTCATCATGTGACGTTGATTGTTGGTATTATTTTCTGTTTGACATTACCCACATTGACCAGTTTTTGTTCMTGTTCTTGTTCCYGGTGAACATATACAGTGTTACACTATTAAATTACCAGATATAAATGCATCATACCCAGAAAAATAAGATGTATATTTTGCATTGGGGGATCCAATAAGAGCAAGAGCAGAAGCAGAGTGAATAGTAGTGTAATTTCATTTGTAGACTAGTTGTAACTCAGACTCTGCATCACTTGCCCTCTGTTCTAATAATACTACTACTAGTTATATATATTTGGTGTTTATACTGCACTTCTGATCTGTTTAGGGGTTCCTGCAGTCGTTGGAAGTATCTGCATTTATTTTTTACGTTAATCCTACTTGAGTTTGTTATCTCTTACCTGTTTATAAGTCAAATTCACTTCCTTATTTACTCTCAATTCTCAGTATTTGAAATCACAAAATATTTTTAGAATTTTATTGTGGGGCTTATGGTGCATWAAGATTATRGATTCGCCAGAATAGTTTCTTCATGAAACTGTKAATTTCTGCTTATATTGTCAGTATTGTATTTATTATTTRTTTTTCTTCCAGAATATGGTGTACTACAAAATATCACATTGTGATGGTCGGATAACTAACCCAGAGCAAAGAATTGCAAGCGATGTGCCACAGTTCTGCTCAAAGTTAAGTGAAATTGTTTGGGATGATTTAACTGCACTAACTGATGGACTGCTATACACTTGGCGGCTGTGTTCATATGCAAGTCCAAAATATGTCTTCTGGATATTGGTACCACCATAATTGAAGTTTTCTGTTATGCAGATGTCTCATTGACAGTTACTGTTAACATTTTTTCTAGATATGTTGCTGATGGCTGGAGACTGTCAGACAAATGTTACGCAGAAATCATTCTTTATATTCTCAATAAATGTTGTTTCCTCTTCAGGGCTATGTACTTGTAGCTGGGACCACAATCAGAAAATGCTCTCCTCTATTTGGTAAACTAATGTCCAAAGAGTAGCAACTGGAAGGAGACTATCGACAGCTTCACTYGCGATTGAGGACTCACTYGGAAAGTATAKCATTTTATGGTGGAGAGATGAGAGAAGATGCCCAYATTCAGCAGAAGTTTAAGACCTTGGTTAGGCATTTGAGTAGTGTCCTACATGACCATTGGTGGTTTGGCATGATTCAGGACTTTTTATTGAAGTACCTTGGTGCTACAGTTGCTGTTATTCTGATAATTCAATGCCACATTACTGTTTAGTTATATTGAATTGTTATATTTCTTTACTTTATTATTCATCTGAATTGCTTGCACATCTGTCCAAGGTTGATCTCGAGTATCTTTTGGACCATTACCTCCCTAAAAAAGAGGTAAACTGGGGTGATGAACTTTCTTTGGGTGAGCAACAAAGATTATGCATGGCTAGGCTTTTCTACCATAATCCTAAATTTGCAATTCTGGATGAATGCACAAGTGCTGTCACAACTGACATGGAAGAACGGTTTTGTACTAAAGTTCAAGCCATGGGAACATCATGCATTACCATATCACATCGTCCAACATTAGTTGCATTCCATGATGTAGTTTTATCCTTAGATGGTGAGGGAGGCTGGAGTGTTCGTTATAGAAGGTTTGAACTTTACTATGCTGCTTGTTGCTGTTCAACTTTGGATCTATGCTATTATTTATAGGATTCAAATTTGCTACARGGAGGACTCTTCTTCTGAATTGGTGATTGATACAATGAAGGCATCTCAGACAAAGCRACAGCGTGATGCASAGACAGTTCAAGAAGCATTTRCCACGAACAAAAAGGTTCAAATATTTCTGATTCTGGTTCTTGTGATATCTTCAATGTTCATTATTTTATATTAATATGAAGTATTCCCTACCTCCTATTTTCTTCTTCTCTTGTCCAGGGTTCTGGATTCTCAAAGTCAAGGGCACAATCATATATCACAGAAGTGATATCATCATCTACATCCATGAATTCTATTATTTCACCATCTGCTGTTCCCCAAATTAAAAGTAATTTGAGGCCATTGCCACTAAGAGTAGCTGCCATGAGCAAAGTATTGGTAAGTACCTTCTGTAGATATGCTCTTAACACACACACAGATGTATATATGGTGGGGATGGACAACTATCCTGTCATAATAGATTAATTCTACATGTGTTTGAGTTATTTATGAAAATCTTAGATATTATTGTTTGGTGGTAAACATATATTTATATGCATATGCAACTACAACTTTGCTATACTCAAGTTCTACACTCCTACAACTTATGGGTTCTACGGTACTCCGATTGATAATGATATTGCCTTGAAAGTTTTACTTGCTACTGATTGTCGTTTTTAGGATTTAGTCAGTTCTGAAAGCATTCTCAAGATATGCCTTAGTTGAGATAAATAAATTTAGAGCTATAGTAATTTCAGCATTCAAGTATCTACTCTATTAGTATCTTATGAGAAGGAAGTTGAGAGAGAAACTGCAAAAACTGCTGACATGAAGGAGAAGGGTGCTGACCCTTATGATCTCAAGCAGCAGGTATCTAATTTCAATTTATCTATTTATTCAAAAATAATATGTGATTGTTTTTAAATATAGTTATTATTAGATTGAAGTTTTTAAATTGTACATCTTACTGGATTGTGCTGACTTTTTTAAATATAGTTATGCAAGCATCTCTCTCTCTCTCTCTCTCTCTCTCTCTCTCTCTCTCTCTCTCTATCTCTCTCTCTCTCTCTCTTGCAGTTCTGTTTTAAAGTTGTGTTTTTGTTATCTTCCTTCATTTTTTATTAATCCTATAAAACATTGCTAGACTTCTGAAATCTTTCCATGTCCTATTTTTTGACACCAGAAAACTGCATATGCTCAGTCCAATGCAAACAAATCAAAGAAGAAGAAGTAGATGAACAAATACTTTCAAGTTTCAGCCACATAAGAGTCTACCATGGAGTGAAGAATCATGTAACTCAGATTAGATTGGAGAGTTTAAACTTTAAAGAGAGCATGAGGAAATAGTTTTAAAATTTAGGCTGAAAGTCATACCCTTCTTTGTTGTAGTTTAAAAGAAATTTTGGAGTATCTTTTTATTGAGATAGTGAGATATTGGATAATGGTGTTGAAAAATAACATCCAATTTTATAGGTATCATGTGATGAATATTATGTTTATCTATGTGATTTTTGGCTTTCTTTTTTCAATTTACAATGTGTTTGATGGAGTAAATTTAGAAAACAAATCTAAAATATTTATTTTACAATAGAAAAATTTAAAAAAAAATTATTTTACCTTACCGACGGATTTACAGACGGATTTTCTGTCTGTATTCAGAGTGTGGGATGATTTTTCAAGGTTCAAATTACAGACAAAAAATCTGTCAGAAAATATGTCTGTATTTACATACGAAAAATCCGTCGAAAAATCCGTCTGTAATTACCGACAGAAAATCTGTCGGAAAATCCGTCTGTAATTACAGACGGAAAATCTGTCGGAAAATCTGTCTGTAATTACAGACGGAAAATCCGTCGAAAAGTTTGACGTTTCAGGGAAATGGATGGAGAATTTACAGAGGAAAAATACGTCGGTAACTGGTAAAAATCCGTCGGTAATTTTTCGACGGAAAAAAATCCGTCGGTAAATAATTTCCGACAAGGCTTTTACAGAGGGACAAAATCCGTCGGTAATTTCTTCAGTAACCAAAAATCCGTCTGTAATAAAGACTAAATCTGTCTGTATTAATCTATTTTCTAGTTGTGATTTGTAGGAGTGTATGATTCACACAAAGTGTTACAAGAAATTTTTTTTACTTTATTTTTAAAGTAGTATTCACATTGAAGTGTAATAATTATAAATTAATATATAGTGATAACTAATTGCGATTGAAGAGAATGTAGAAAGAGAAAAAGAGAGAATAAGCTAATATAAGAGTGGCGGTGAGCCAATAATAAATATGTAGATAGATAATAGTAAGAAAAAAGAATAATGAAAATAAAAATTAAAAATTATAAAAGAATAATAAAACTAAAGATAATTTAAAATGTTGAATATAAATTATTAGAAATAAAAGTTTTTTAGCCATTAAAATTATGCGAAAGAAAAGAGTGATTTAAATATAAATTTTTATATCTACTTTAGATGAAATAAAATTGAGAAATAAATAAATTTATAAAAAATTGTAAATTTTTATCTTCATTGTTACACATAATAACAACTTAATGATTTTAGTATTATACCTAAATTAATTTAAATTTAATTATTCTATATATTAAAAAAATTAAATAACTTATAGATTTTTTTATTTTTTATTTAATTATTCTATACAAAGTTTCTGAATGCTTGAGATCTTAAATTTTTTCTTAAATGATAAAGTATGATTTAACAAGCAAGTATGAAAAATAAATATCTATATAATAGTTATATATCTAGATATCTAAATCCAACAAAAGAATAATTCTTTTAGCAAATCTTTAACAACTCAAAAATTTAATATAATGGATAGTTATGGATCAAAATGATGAACAAAAATGAGAGATGCCATAATGGTACGATGGTAATTGATTGTGGTTGGGGTTAACAGAAGAAGAAAACAAGGAAAAGAAATAAAACAACGCAACATAATAGTAACAATGAGACAATAATAGTTATTATACATGTAAAAGAAATGATAAGAAAAAATGGATATAATCAAAATAAAAATTAATAATTTTAAAATAATAATAAAATTAAAAATAATTAAAGATATTTAATATAAGATTAAAGAAATAATTTTTTTATCTATTAGAAATATGCATAGATAAAGAATGTTTTGAATATAAATTTTTAAATTTATTTTAATTAAATAAGATTAAGAAAATAAATAAATTTAATATATGAATAACTAATTTATAAACAATGTTGGTAAATTTTTATCTTAATTTTATTATACATAATAATAATATAATTTTTTTTCACTTTTCTCAATTTAAATTTAATTATTGATATTAAATTTATAATTTTAAAAATAAAAATATAAAAATATTTTTTAACTCAATTAAAAAACGGCTGAAAAAATTAAATTAAAAATATTATAAATTAATAGACGACATTCAAAGCTTTTAAAAAAATACAATAGAAATATTATCATTCTGAAAATACTCTTTGTATATTTAAGGATAATTGAGAATACAAATCTACTTTATCGAATATTTCACCTTATATATTATCTAAAATTTTAAACTATGACAATTTTATATTACTTCTTTATTGTGCACTTTTTTAATTTAAAATTTTAAAGATTTTTTATAGTAATTTTAATTTCAACAAAATAAGATATAAATAAGATCACGTTAATATTAAAAAACAAAAAAATATTTATCAAATAAATTTAAAAAATAAATAATATATTAACAAAAAATTAATTTTTTAAAAACAATGAAAAAACGGCACGTATCTGTTGAGCCGCTAGTAAATATATATATATATATATATATATATTTTCGTATATATATTTAAACAAAATTATATATTTATTTTTTTTAATTTTATCATTAAGAATAATAATATAAAATATTTTTAATAAATCATTAAACATGGCCCCTGAATTAAACATGCCAATGAGTAATAGTTCAAATGACATAGACTCCCCATACTCAATTAAGAGGTTGCGGGTTCGAGTCTCCTATCTTTTCAAATTTTAGGCAATAAATAATAGCTCAAATGGCATAAACTCCTCATACTCATCTAAGAGGTTGCGAGTTCGAGTCTTCATATCTTTGTTAAAAAAAAAAAAACATGGCCCCTGAATAATTTGTCTAGCTCCACTCTGCAGCAGCATCAGGACACAAATCCAGTAACCGATGTCTGAAGCAAACGTATTTTGACTCTTCTTCCAGTCGCCTGCCTCATTATATTCTGCAGAAGCCTTCTTTGCTTTCATGTAACTGCCATGTTCATTGCACTTTGCTCACCGCTGATAAAAGCCGTTGCTCTCTTCCAAAATCATCAAGACAGGACAAATCCGACGATTCCGTTCTAAAACCACACGATCTTCACTCTTCACTTCAGTTATCGCAAGGTTCTTCAGTCATTCGGTATGCAGTTCCAATCCAATCTCAAAATCTTAGATCCATTTTTTTAAATTCCTCAAATTATAGAATCTCATCTTAGTGACAAAAGGAATTGTTCTTGGTGCAGTTATTGGTGGATTAGATAATTAGATTCTTGCTTGTAAATTTAAATCCCAATGACCCAATGTCAATGGAATTCAATAGTTTGAGCCTTCCGCCGGTTTTGACACTTTTCCCAGGGTTGAAACCCCCTAACAAAACCCGACTGTTCCATCAAACCTGTGTTCTTGTCGTCACGTTTCTTGCATATGCTTCCTTCCATGCCTCTAGGAAGCCACCAAGCATTGTTAAGAGTGTTCTTGGTCCCACAGTTCCTTCGAATTCAACTCAAGCTCCCAATTTGAGTCCCACTGATGCAGGCTGGCCCCCTTTCAATGACGCCCATGGAACTCACCGGCTCGGTGAGCTTGATCTGGCATTCCTTAGTTCCTACTCCGTAGGCATGTATTTCGCCGGTCATGTTGGCGATCGGATCGATTTGAGGCTGTTTCTTGTGGTTGGGATGATGGGGAGTGGGATCTTTACTGTGCTTTTTGGGTTGGGGTACTGGTTTGATGTTCATGTGTTCGGATACTTTGTTGTTGTTCAGATTTTTTGTGGAGTGTTTCAGTCCATTGGGTGGCCCTGTGTGGTGGCAGTTGTGGGGAATTGGCTTGGTGAATCCAAGAGGGGATTCATAATGGGGGTGTGGAGTTCACATACATCAGTGGGGAACATAGTTGGTTCGTTTGTAGCATCTGGAGTTTTGGAATTTGGATGGGGTTGGTCATTTGTGGTGCCCGGACTTCTGATCATTTTTGTGGGGATTTTGGTGTATGTGTTTCTTGTTGTGAGTCCAGAGGATATGGGATTCGTGCGTCCTGGAATTGAGGTTGAAATGAGTGCGCAAGAAACGAGCTTGGTCAAGAATCCACAGGGAACAGAATCAGAGGAAGCTATGCTTTTTCAGTCTGAAGATGCAGCTTCTTCTGATTCTTCATCTGCAATTGGGTTTCTGGAGGCATGGAAGATACCAGGAGTAGCATCTTTTGCTTTTTGCCTCTTTTTCTCAAAGCTTGTCGCTTACACTTTTCTGTATTGGTTGCCCTTCTACATAAGGCACACTGGTAATTGCTGATACATGCAATAATATATGATCTCTAATAGAACTTGTTTGCCATTTTGAGTCTTACGTATTGTGTTAATATATCAGCCAGTTTATATTACTAGTTGCAATATCTTTCTAATACATGGATTAAATGTTTCTCTCCATGATTTAATGCTGTTGTTTTTAAGTCGGGGGTGTTCAAAAATTGTTCTTTATTCATTTTTGCTATATTATCCTTGTCTTCGTTTTGTTCAAGTGGCACTGTTTTGATAAGTTGTCATATGGAAATTAGTGCTTTTTATTTTGTTTTTTAAGGGTAATGAGAATCAAGTGTTATCCAACTATGAAAAAGGCAAATATCATTACATATGTTGCTAGTGTTTATGTTAACTCATGCTGATTTACCATTGGTTTTAATGGTAATATTCTTTTGCTTTTGTTCATTCGGTGATCGTTGCAGCTGTTGCCGGTATGCATATATCACACAAGACTGCCGGTTTACTGTCAATGATATTTGACATTGGAGGAGTCCTTGGCGGAATTACAGCAGGGTTCATTTCTGATGTAATTGAAGCACGTGCCATTACATCAATACTGTTCTTGTTCCTATCAATTCCAGCTCTTATTTTGTATCGTGCTTTTGGCAGCCTCTCTATGCTGGCCAACATTGCATTAATGTTTACGTCGGGATTCTTTGTTAATGGTCCATACTCCTTAATCACGACTGCTGTGGCAGCTGATCTTGGTACGCAGAGCACGAATGGTGGAAATTCCCGTGCAGTGGCTACTGTGACTGCAATCATAGACGGTACTGGTTCTGTGGGAGCTGCTCTTGGACCACTTCTGGCAGGTTATATTTCAACTAGAGGATGGAACAGTGTCTTTCTTATGCTGATTCTGTCTATTCTCTTTGCTGGTTTATTCTTGATTCGTGTTGCAAGAACTGAGATAAGTGCGAAGCTTCCAGAAAAGTGACTTTAAATATTTTGCACACATTTGACTATTTTATATGAACACTCAAGTTTGACACGGGCAAAGTTCTTTTTCTATTTCAGTTTCCAACTTTTTTTAGTTGAAAATTACAAACTTAAGTTTACAAAAAAAAAAAAAGAGGTTAGAACAAAGAGAAGTACAAAGTGGGTGCCATTAGATTTTTCCATTTCATTTAGGCCATTTTGTTGATAGTATATAGAGGAATTATTGAAAAGCATCATTTGTTGTATTCTTGTATCATGTTCTCAGGTTAGCTAGGAATGTTTCTGGATAGAAAATTTCAACACTTTTTGATGTTGTTAACTGTTCATTCTATTGTCGTATTGTTTAATGGATAGGTCATACTTGTTATTGAGATTTTCGTTTCTAATGATCTGTGTTATAGATGGCCTCTTAGTAAACGATTTTCTTTTTGTACATTGTAATCATCATATATTCCTGACGAGAGCTTTTGGATTGACTTTTGAAATAAGTATTTTTTTCAAAGAGAGTTTTTTTCAGATATATTTTATTAGAAAGTAATTTATGTTTGAATAGATAATATAAGAAATTGTTTTTATTCTTTTAGAAAGTAACAAATTGTTTACTTGAAATACAAGTTTTTTTTCCTTTTCTTAAATAAAAGTATATTTTTTTTAAGTTGTATCCAAACTAATTTAAAATTTAGTAAAAGTAATTTTTTTTAATAAAAGAAATGTACTTTTATCCTCTAAAGAGCCAATTGTAAAGAAAGAGGGAGATCAAGCTGCAGAACAGAAAAACAAAATAGAGAGATAGAGGAGAAGAAATCAATATAATTGACTGAATATTACTGAACTGAATTAGTCAATGGTGTGCCAATATTTGCACAGATGTATAAACCAGTGATGTGGGCGGAAATTGGCAAGTTAAGAATGATTATAAAATATGCGTTGCAAGTATAGTTCTCAACTAACTAGAAATTCGCTTATCAATTTAGAAGGGTGTCACAGAAATTAAAATTAAAATACTGGGAGTATGAATCCCAAGTCGTCTCCCAATGAGTTGCAGAAAAGTGTGCTATTTTATTAATCAGATGTTTTCAAAAAGGTTTGAGTTGAACGGCAAAAAATTAAATTAGAGAATTTATATAAAATTAAATAAAAGCCTTGACTGGGAGTTGATTAGCTAGAAGCTCTGTTCTTGTTGGAGTACTCTCAAGATCAATTGACAATTGAGGGTTATTATGTTTAGTTGTCCCTCACTAAGTAAGGGAAAGTCAAACAAGTTGGAATGCTGTTTCTATCCACAAGTTCCAATCTGCTCTTAGGAGGATTGGTGTCAGTGACTAGAGAGCAATCCAACAATAAACCCAATTACAATCTTTTTCTTGAGCATCCCAAATCAAGGGTTCC